>CAEGAE010082865.1:0-17566 GCA_903067095.1 Girardinus metallicus | reverse complement strand
GAGACAGAATAATACAGCCGTTCGACATAATCTAACAATATAATCCCATTTACACATCTCCCAGGCTCTGACGATAACAAACAATGCACAGACAAATATATAAATATATAAATAAATGGTGTCTATGATGGTGGTGCACAGAGCTTACACAGCACAGAGTGTCAACACACGTCAACATCAGCTCAGCCAGCAGCAGCAATGCAAGACAACAGCTCACTACATGACGCACCAGAATGCATGCCGTTTCTGATCAGCATATGTCAGCTTTAAAAGGCCTCGGCCAATCAGATGAGGTACGTTCATATGATAAAAGAGCCAATCTTGATGTAGCATGCTCTCTGCAAGGCCTGCTGTCATGACCATGCATAAGCCAGAGTGAGATTCTAATGGTGTGAAAGAAAACCTTTGAGTAAAGCAACTAAAATGTCACCATTTTGCCGGTATTTACACACAAACTGCTTCAAATCAGCAATTATTTCCACTGCTGCTAAAATAATAACACGTATTCCTGTTCGAATAATGTCAGCTATGCCATTTGTTTCTACATTGCTTTCAGCCACGTGTTAAAATCAAAGTTTTAACTTATCGGGTCGATAAGGGACGGGCATTATGGCCTTTAAATTTAATTTCTCGGTATTTATGGCGGTGTCTATGGTAGTGGTTTTAGAGCGTTTTCCGTGAGTTCTTTGGCTGCATAGAATCAGAGTCTTTATCCAGTCGGTTCCCTCAGTACTCAAGTTTGACCAAGTCGTGCACGCGTGCTGCTGACAATCATTTCTACATGAGAATAACATATCGTTGGCCTCATAGAGTAATTGCCTAAGTCATTTTTTTGGCCAAATTGAGATAACTGCATAATATGGATCTGCTACATCACCCTGCCTAAGTGTCCTCAGCATGTCAGAACACTGGTTATAGTCTGAAATCAGTATTTTTCTATATATTTTTATTTGTTTCCGTATTTCATTCCTGTTTTTTCTTGTTTTCTAACAAAAAAAAATTGTTGAAATAGGACTTGGGCAATTATGCTAGCGATATCTATTGATGCTCTCATGGAAACAATTGCAAAAACAGTGCAAACTGCAGAGGTCACAATCCCATGCATACTGTCAGTTTCTCCCATTTGCAAATATCAATAATTCTAGTTTCATTATCACAATATATAAATGTTCAAATCAGAATGGAAAAAAAAGAAGCAAATATGGCTTAACATTCCTTTTAAGTCCTATTGGACATACATAGCATTTTATAACAACAGATGGTAACTTATTTACTTTAATCTATAAAATGACAATGTACCTAGAAAACATAATTCTGTCCTTTTAACAGATTTTGCCAATTTGTCTGACTGTTGGTCAGACAAATTGACCAACAGTCAATTTGTCAACTCTAATCAACTCATTGTTGATTAGAGTTGATCGGATTTAATACCCTGCTTTTAAAAACATTGCATTGTTAAGGTATCTATTATTATTATTATTATTAGTTGTAGGCAGTTGATTAGTCAAGCTGCCTGCTCAGGTAGCCATCTTGGAATTCACTACTTACCATGAACTGCGGCTTGTAGTTTGCTAGCCTGGCCATTGCCTTCCTACGCAATGCCACTCTATTCTAATCTCTCTTCACTGCTCCGTCTGGGATTTCTCCCATTGAGGTGGATTTCTCCAGTAGAATTTCAACCGGGCCAGGGGTCCAGACCCGCTGCAAGGCAAAGTGCAGAGCAAAGGACTGGTTTATATCAGGCTAGTAGCTTGAACAATTGTAGTGATGGGTCCACACCATGAAGTCTGGGCTTTTGAGAACGTTTCCAAACAGGTCGATTTGTTTTTCTTGCGAGAGAAAAGTGTAGTCGCCTTGTTTTCGCCAGCTGATGGAAAGTTTACAGTGAAACATGGGACAGGTGCAGTTGTGTGTTTTCAGCGTTTTTGACGCGTCACGTGTACGTGCTTTAAAGATGACGACCGGTACCAATCGATTGATTAATGACGTTGCCAGAGAAACCTTTGCTGTCTCAGCGAATGCTAGCCTCAGTATGTTGAGACAGAGACTGGACACGGTTGAGAAGTTACTCATCCGAGTCCGATTGCTAAATAAAGATCATTGTCCGCTTGACTAATTTGAATCGACTCATGCAGCCTCAGGTTATCAAAGTCAGGTTGTCCACACATCCTTAAGAGGTCTTAAATTCATGTATCTAAAATTAAGGCCTTAAAATGTAGTAAGTTCATTTTTAAAAATGTACTTTGACTTTAGTTAATCAATGACCTTCAATTTATGTTGTAGAGGCGGCACTAGCCAACTAGCCAGCATTTTTGCATCTATCATGATGAGTAAGTGTAAATTTACCGTCAGTTGGCTGGACGACGTTCTGTCCTGATGCAGGTCTTAAAAGCCTTAAGTTTGAGCTTGTGAAGCCTGCAGACACCGTGAAAGAGAAAGTTTTACTTTCATTTTACAAGCAGATCATTATATATAAAAACAAAAACAAAAGAAGATGCCCCCATCATCATTGCTTAGCACATCCGCAGAAGCTTTCTGTTTGCTCATCTTCTTGGGTCAGTGGATCTGACAAAAACGAGCATGAAATATGTGATGTGCGCAGAGATTCCTGACTTAATTCAACAGGAACCCGTGTTCATTCAGATTTAATCAGGCAAACCTCCACGTTCCTAAATTGGCGTGCAGAAGGGAGCGGAAGGAGCCTGACTTGACGGGTGCCGGAGGGCGAGGACCCGGCAGACCGGATGACTCAGGTAGCCGCTGACGCTGATGCTGCGCCGCGTTTTTACGACCTGAAAGTGCTGCTGCCATCCACACGGCCCTGTGCCAAAGACCCCCAGATTGGCACGCTTCAGCACATACTGCAGTGGGTGCGCAGATACTCCAAAAGTAAATGGGCACTAACGATACCAAATATGACCACACGGACAGTTGGGTGCAGAGGAGAGCGGTACTATGAAGCAGGGTTTAATGTGGCAGTGGGCACATGCGTCCCGTAAAAAGACCATGTGTAGAGGATTAGGACAAAGAAAATAGGATCTCTAATCCTCGGCACTTGCATGTCGGCTGTGTGTCAGTTTCTTTGGGGTAATATTTATGGATTTCATCACTCAGCTTGCTTAACACTTCACCTATTGTCTGGCTGAGCGCGATCTGTAATTAAGAATACCGTCGTGTGGCAGATGAGGACTAAAGGAGACACTCTTGTATGCACCACTGCCCCCTTCTTTTATTTTTACTCCAGCTGCCTCTCAAATGACCCCTGTAGTTAGTTCGCATTCGTACAGTCTCTTAGAAAATCCGTGTTTACGTACATCTCAGAATTTGTGTTTAAATGTGTAATTATATTCACATTTAAAGTTTTGGTTTGATGAGAAAACTCCCAGGATGTTTACGTTTGGCAAAAGACGTTTTACAAAGAAATAATTTATGAAGTTTCGAATCGCCTTCCGAAAAACTAACCCCTGTACATATTCTCTTTACTCTTTGTAATTGTTTGAGCTATTTGTGTTTGTCTCACAAAATAAATAAAAAAAAAAACATTGAAGTTTTGGGTTGTATTGTGACAAAATGTGTGCAGTTTTAATCGGCAGGCATATTTTTTTACAAGGTACTGTATGATAGAAAAACACTTGCTGCTGGAATGTTATGCAGAAAAAGAGGACGTTTTCCCCTCTTTCTAGGTTTGGTAGAATATGGGTAGATTAATTGTGACAAATAATCCGCTATATTTTAACATTTAATCCGAAATAATTTTGTGTTTTGTTACCGTTTTCTGTGGCTTTCTGCTCTGAAAATGAAATGGTTCCGAGCACTGTCTGTGTGACACGGTCTGAATCCTGGACGGCGTACGCACAAGCAGACACAAACAGATCCATGCCCAGTTCAGCAGAGCTTCGTTTGTGCTGAGGCATGTTTGTCCACAATACAACAACGTGTGTGAGACAGTCTGCATGCGTGTGTGTGTGTGTTAAACCAAATGGATGGGCAAGTTGGGCCCGAAAAGGGCAAGATGTGGCGCAGAGACAAATGCCTTTCAAGCGATCGCATTAGGAAGACGATCCTTGTTGTGTAACCCAGCACTCGAAGTATGCTGAAGACGGATGGAGCACGAGGTGTGTGTGTGTGAGGATGTGTGTGTTTGTGAAGGGAATTGTGAAGTGCTCGGCGTAAGCTGCTTCTTTTGGCATGCATGTCATTTTAGATTATAACCTCTGCTCCTTGATGGAGGGTTTATGTCCTTTGAAGAGTCTTAGGCTAAGAATTAAAAGAGCGTTTTGCTAAACATCCGAAGGTCAAAAGTTTGCAGGTTTTGCTGCAAAGCGAGGGTGCAGCTCCAGTAGTGTTATTGATGGATTGAGAAGGAGCGCTTAATGCTGTTGATCTGGTGACATTGTGCTCTTAAGCAGCGTGTTTGTACTCTCTAGTGCTTATATTTGCAAATATGATGGGATGTAGTCTATGTATCTCATATGGTTTCAGAATACCGGCGAACAGTACCTTGAAAATATGTTAGTAGCCCTGGTGTTTGTTTTAGTACCTTTTTTTTTTTTATTACGAATCTATGTAATAGTGCAACACACAGTGAATATTTGAAAATTAAAAAAAACCCAAAATGTCTTATTGTGAATTAATTTTGTTTCACCCACTAGGTAATAAATGAAAGATTAAATATTTTAATAAAACATCATTGAAAATACATGAGTAAATAGTTAACACATTTTTGATTAATCAGTTACTGGTGTTAAATTAAAAACAAAACTGACAGCATTATTGTGAATGTTATTTTTACTATTTTCTCAACTGTTTGTTCCTCGAAAGCGTCAAGAAATATCAGTAAATAAAAAAATTAGGTGGCGTCCTGCAGAAGCCATTTCAAATGTGAATGTCCTTCAGAATCGGTATCATTTTTTGAGACTTGCATGCCATTCTACGAAATTATAAATAGTTGGGGGAGATGTGGTGGCGCAGGGGTTAAGCACAACCCACATATGGAGGCCTTAGTCCTCGATGCAGCTGTCGCAGGTTCGATTCCTGCCCTGGCGACCTTTGCTGTATGTCTTCTCCTTTCTCTTATTACCCACTTTCTTGTCAATTCACTATCAAATAGGCCACAAGAGCCAATTAAACCTTTAAAATAAAAAGTTATAAATAGTTTATCATAATTTTTATTGTTATCACAATAGTTCCATAAAGTACTCCACCACTCACACAGCAGAGAAACCTCCTCCATGCTGCAACACGAGAGCAGTGCTAGCTAGCTACAAGCTAGCTAAGGCTAGCATGTAGCTACATCCAGTCTGTCTCCTCTCTGACCTCCATCACCCACACCATGCCCTCAACAACTCATTCCCACATCTGAATGGAAGCAGAAGACCATCTTTACTTTCTCTCCTGCTTTCTTGTTTTGTTTTCTCCCTCCCATCTCTGGGTTTGATGAAAAGAATGACAACACCGTTAGCATTTCACTCCCTCCCCCAGGGCTTTCAGCGACGGTAAATAAAAGCGTCTGTGTGTTTGTGTCGTCAAAACTGCTCTGAAGTCTCCTGTCTTTCCAAGCCAGTCTAACCTGACCAAATAACTCTGTCACTGCGGAGTAATTCTGTGAATTTCCACTCTACCTATTGCAGTCCTATGGGGTTAATCAGTGATAGAAATCACCCAGTTGGTGGCAACTAGACACCATGTAAGCAACACAGCTGTTGCCATGGCGATACCTCTGAGGTGCGTTCAAGTGATTGGTATTTGGGCACCTGATCTGCAGTGTGCCGCCGTCCTTCGTTGGGGTGTTGGTGACAACGAGGTCAAAGGTCACACTAGAATCATTGGGTGTGAAAAAAATGGAATAAAGGAAATCAGCACAATCCTATTAAGAAGAGTTATTAGTTACCGTTCCCTGTTCTGCCTTTTCAAGGTTGTGGCAGAGGGATTATATGAAGCAAAATGTGTTTTATATAAAGAAGCAGGATGAAAAAACCTTTTCTGCTCTACATTTGGTGTCATTGTGAGTCCAATCCGTAGATTCAATAGGTTTATGTATTTCAGGAATATTAAGCCACTCGCTCTCTCCTGGTCTCAGCTTTTCTATCCCTGTTGGTATATTTTGTTTTATTTTTTATAATAGTTTTGACATTGGTAAAGCTAATAGTTTATGTGGCATGGTTAAAGTGTAAACATGTAGTATTATAATAATGTTACAACCATAACAGACTTTGATTTGTGTGTTTTCCTGCATCCTTATATGATTGAACTGATTTATCCGCTGCCTGTTTTAAGCACCATACAGATGCAGCCATAAGGTCTTGATACACTCCTGAGACGTGAATGTATTCATTTTCAGTAGGCTTAAAATGGAGACCATCCCAAACGTTTATTGTTAGCTTCAGATATGTTTGAGGTTTTCCTTGAATGTCTTAACCACTTTCCTTTAATCTGAGTGGGATAGTTGGAGTCAAAATGTTGTCAAAGTTTGTAGAGCTGGGCGATATCAATCAATATCATGATATTTAGAGCAGTTAACATCGACAACAATAAATAAAAGATAACACTAACCTTCCCATTCCCCTGGAAAAATAACTTCACTTCCTACTTCCTTGCTGAACCCAGAATGTTGCCAAACAAGTAATGTCTTGTCTGTGTGAAGGGGACAAACCACAACAGCCCCTAAAATGTGCCACCAATCCTTGTTTTTACAATTCAGCGGTCTATAACCAATACACATCCAAAAAAGAAGGACATTATTAGAAAAGAAAAATATAATAATTCAAATGAGTCTATGTAAGCTTGAAAGCTTTGTACCTCCAGCTTAAAATACATATTCTGAAGGAGAAAATACCTAACATCTTTGATTCCCTGTTCTTCTATTTCAACTCCTCTGATGTGGTGTAGGTACTTAGCATGCAGCTAGGGCCTTTCTCTCTCATTAGTTCACAGCTATCTGCCATCAGCATATTAGTGTTCCTGGAATAGACTTTCCACCGTAAGATATACTCAGCTGAAACAGGAAAATTGAAAGAGAGCGAGCAAGCAGGGGTGGAGGAGATCGTTTTGGGATGGGAAAAGGGGAACAGGGCACAGCGACCAGCCTGGAAGAGGTTTGGTCCCACTGAGGAATTGTGAAGAGATGGGCGATAAAGTGGGAAGAGGAAACATGTAAGACCCACATAGAGAGTGGAGAAAAGGAAAGGAGAAACCTCTGGAGAAACGATAGACGGAGATAAAACTCGGAAGAGGGAACGGGAAACAAGGCAAAGACGAAGAGAGCGAGGGAAGATGGAGGGAGAAGATAGATGGCCCTCTGCAGACCTGCGCAGTGGGGTGGTGGGTAAAGCGAGGTCAGCGGTTGACCGGCCAGAACCGATGCTGCAGCAGCGAGGCGGTGGAATGATAATGGCCTGTTGATGTTTGTGGGGAGCCATTTGTTTGCTCGTGTGGCTTTGCATATGCCTGTGTGTAAAAAGATAATCTATTCTGAAGACGCCTCTACACTCAGACTAACAAACAATAAAGAGGCGTGTACGTCCTCACAGCTGTTATTCCCAAGACTAAGCCCTTCGCCCAGTATCCCCCCGTTTGCTGCCCAACTGGGCGTTGCATTCATCTGTTGTATCTGAAAACCCTGTTAGACTGATAAATCTCTTCCTGCAGTATGCTCCAAAGTGTGTGTGCGTGCGCGTGTATGTGTGTGTGTGTGGGATGTATTTTCTCCCACATTAGCTCAGAGTGGGTGGGGTTTCCTCAGCTTTGATTGTGCCAACTCAACATGCTCTCTCACACCAATTCCTCATGTTTGACAGCCGTGACGTGGCACGCTTGTGCGTGCCATTTGTGATATTTAACTCGGTGTTCTTTTCTAATATCCCAACATCAAATAAGTTCAACTTTCATCTTCTACAAGAAGTCTGTTCTTAGTTTTTAACAGCGGTTTCCAATCTCTGGTTTTTGCAAGCTCTCTTAAAGAATTATCTTTGAGAATCCCAACATGGCCTTTCCCTGTACATAAAACCAAAACCTGGTTCTTCTGGATGGCTGACAGGGTGTTTCTCAAAAATGCTAGGTTTTATAGTTTCATGTCGTTGCCAGAAATAAGCTTATCATTATTTCTAAAGTGCTATTCCAGGGCATTGTCGTAATTGAACTGCAGTTCTAGGGAACTTCATAGTTGTACACAAAGCACTCCTACTACTAACAGCCGTATCTGTCTGAGGAATTTGTTCTCGGGTTTGGAGCAACAAGCTCTTCTGACATTTACACACGATTTCTTACCAACTACATGCATATTCATTTGCAAGTCTGATCTGAGAATAACTAATTTCAAAATACTGATGTAATTCTGCGCCACTGCCTGTGCAGCTCGACATTTTTCCAGAAAAATACTTTTGTTTTGATAAAGAAATGTGACTGATGGATTGTAGCAGCTTCATCACAGCTGATATTTGGACTGATGTCTACTGTCTGGTCAGCTTATGTGTCACAGAACAGTGTAGTTTTAGATCCTGTTATGCTGTTTTTCTGTACTGTTGTGGCTCCGAGGTTTGTTTACTTGAAACAGCTTGTGGTTCCTAGATTTAACATTAGTGATTACGTGCAAACTGATAATAAACATCTGGCTTTTGACATTATGAAGCGACTTATTTATGCCCTTGCGAGTGTACTTGTGTTTAAAAATACCCAAGTGCAGTTGTTGATTTGTAAAAAAAAAAACCTCAATAATAATAAATAAAGTGGTCATTCCACTCGGAAGGCTGGAAGATTAATACCTAAACAGCAACTATAAAGTCTTTAAAAAAAAAAAGACAATCATGAAAAAGAAAACCTGAAATAAATTAACAATGCTAAGCCTGGTGAGGGCACAAGAAAAGCCTGGTGGCCCGCCAGGCTTGTGATACACTGCAGGGAACCCTGCATGACTGCCTTGACATGATAACAGCTTAATATCAGGGCAGCAGAGACAATATTTCACCTCTTTTTATTTTTAAATCCTTCATGCAGGTGCTGGTGCCTATTAAAACACTTCTGGTAGCATTTCGGTGCTGACTGTGAAATGCTTGGCGCATACTTCCATCTTCGTATCTTCAGTTGATAAAGCTGGAGCCGCGTTGGTGTACGTAGCTCTGCTGAGATGGTGCGTTTAGCATGTGGGTGTCGCAGCTCCATGTGACTGCTGCTGGAATTTGGAGCTGGGTCCATCTTGTCCGTCCACTGCTGTGTGGACTGAGCCGGAGAGCGGCAGCCGTGTTTTCTCTTCTCTTCCCTGTCATATGGAGTTAAACTCAAGCTTGGACACCAAAAAGAGATGGGGGCTGGCTCTGTGTGTCCTCCGTCTGCGTCACAGGGCCCTCCGAATCAGGTAGACGTCGAGCTGTCATCACTCCGTGTGGATTCTAGTTTTACCAGTCAGGACTTGCTTCAATATTTATATAAAAGGGTTTCTCTGCATAGACTAATGCATTTCCTTGAAAAGATTATCCGGTTTGAAGGCTGCAACCATATAGAAGCTTATTAAAGGAATAACTTCCTAAATAATCGTGTAACTATTTGAGACTATGAAGGAAGATGTCCATTCCAGTGGTTCAAACTTTGTGTTGTCAGATTCGTATCTGTTTGGCAAACCAGGCTTGTTCTGTTTGTGATTTGTACACTATGGGGATGTTAGTGTTTCTAGTTATTTTTAAACTCAGACTATAAGTTTAAGTATTCATTTTTCCATCTATCCATCATTTAACATGTTTATCCTTGAGTACTGGTGCCTATCTCCGAGGTTAACGGTCCAGAGGCGTGGTACAGATCGCCAGTCCGTCACGGGGCAACAGTGTAATTTTCTTTATGTTGGGTTTTAAAATTTGAGTCTGTGAAATTTGGAATTTGCATCTCTAAGTTTAAACAATGCAATTTAGAAATGTCATGGCTGGGAGGGTGTAATATTCACTGATAATTATGAAACATTCTGGTGATACCGGTGTATCCATTCAAAACATAAGACACATATTTCCATAATTTCATCAAATCTGTCCTGCAGAAACCTATTTTTTCTGATTGTTTTACTAAAAACAATCAGGACAAAATATATATATTTTTTCTTCTCACTCCAGTTGGTAAAATTACCTTAGCCCAGTAGCACATAGAATAGTTATATATAGGTATGCTGTCACTGCTAACATCCACTTTCTGCAGCAGTGATTAGCAGGTATAATTTAGAGCCTGCTTATGAAAAGTAATAATAGAGAATCGCTTCACAGGATCATAATTTTTCATCTTCCGAAATGACCTTAATACAATAAAGCCCCAGAAGAGTGATGTCAATATTTTGTCAATGCAGGTAGTAATTTTATTCTCTAGCATTCTTGCTAGTATTTGCATGACTGTCTTGACATGCTAACATCTTAATATCAGGGCAGCAGACACGATATTTCACCTCTTTTTATCTTTTAAAAGAGGTGAAATATCTCCTTTCAATTCCATTTGAATTAAAAAAAAATTCATTACTTTGACGTTTTAAATGTTTTTTTTTTTTCTTTTGCAAAACACAATTTCTAACATTAACATTTGTGTCCCAGATTGTCATGGAAGCGTGGCCATGTACCGGGCAACAATTTTTTTTACCGTTGAACTCTTAGAAAAGCCTAAAGGCAAACCTCGCTTTTACCACATGTTTCTTCAGAACAGTGTACAGTGGGTTTGCTGTTGTCCCTGGCAAACCTTTCATTACAAACCAAATCACAAATCACTTTGTCCAAGCAGCTGATGGCTCATTAGTTGCTATAGACTCTTTTTTACAGACATGGATGTGACATCATAGTGCTTTGACCAAGTCACGTTCATATATAATAAAAACAGTATTCCCTCTGTAACTTCCGGAGGGAATACCAGGTTTTTACCAGGTTCTGGGATTATTTAAATCCCACCCGAAGTGTACAAAAAACAGTAGCCTGCTTCCTCTTATTATTTATAAGGTGAAGCCAAATGCCATTCAACTGTATATGAATTTTTGTCTTCTCCAATAAAAACAATTAAACATTAAACAGCGGCAGGGGAAATGGCATAAGCTCGATAAGACTTGGTCAACTAGCTTGAATGTTGACCAGAGCAACGTTTTTGCCTCTGTTGCTTTCAGCAGGAGTTTAGATACAAGTCATGGAGTTTGTTAGCATCTGAGTCCTGTTTGAATTGTTAGCTAGGTTTTCTAGAAGACTCCAGGCTACTGGGTTTGTGCTTCAGCTTGTTTTTCTGTGTAGCAGTTATGCTGCATTTTCAAGTATGCAACATAAAACCAGCTACATACCTTATAGCTGTTGAACCATGCTGCACTGACCCATAAGCTCTGGTCGCTGTGTGTCCAACAGGCTCTTCTGTTGCACTATCCCTTTATAAAACTAGTGTTGTAGAACTGACAGTGTCCTGGTGAAAAAAAGTTGGTCTCTTATGTGTTTACATTCACTCCCCTTTTGCCTCTGAAACTTGCTTTTATAACTGCCAGTCATGCAAACATAATAAACAGGAAAAGAAATCAGATTTAAAAGATCTGTCGCAGAAAAATCTGCTTCAAGCACCAAATAGGCATGTCTCAATTGAGCTAAACGGGTTTAACTCGGGTTTGCATATCAGTAGTTATTTAATGTTTTGTTTTATCTTTCAAAGGTATATAATATAAATTAAAAATACACAGTTAACTGCATTACAAAAAAGAGGCGCCGTGTAGGTGTTCATAATAGCGTTTTACATACTTGCGCATGGCTTAGGGCGGATGCCCTCAGTAGGTGTGGGCAGCTATAACAATAAAACAGCTTTGTAACCGGATTGCTTCACTGCACTGAAATGTATACATTCAGAACACTGAGAACAAGAGCGCTGTAGAGAGAGGAGAGGACTGCAAAGTGAAAAAGCACCGCTGATCCCAGCAGCAGTTTGTGTTGGGACTGTGGTCCATTTCTTCCCTTATTGGAGAGGTAAATCCTGAACAGTAGTTTTGATTATATGACAACTTGTATGTTTTCCAACTTTAATATTGGGTCTTTGTGGCAATTCATACGAGGATTGATTTTTGCTGGATGTTGCGTTTGCGTGTTAGCGTCACGCCCGCGTGTGAACTGCAGCTAATAATGGATGTGCCATATAGCTGAGTCAATATAATGCAGCGAGTGGACTCGTATCCGCTGGCCTCTGGGGAGTTTTCCCAACAATCAATACCGTCTCTGTAAATTGGAGTGACAAACACCCAACTGACCAGCCGCCTCAAGGATAATGGTCTGTTGGGTCCCCACTTCAAAGCAGTCCTGATCCATCTTTAACCTTTGACTGTGATGTACCCAGTTGTAAAAACAACAACTTCACATGGTGGTTACGCTTCATAAGTATTGTAAAGTAAGAACGTACAAGTAAAACTCCTTCTAGCTGCACAGCGTCCAAAACCCAGAGTAAACATGCAAGCCCCAAAAGAAATTCTAAACAAAGGTCAACAAAAAGAACAAATTAGAACTAACGTAACGGAGCAACACTAGCATGCTGCTACCAGGAGGAGCGCAATTCTAGGAAGTTTATGGGGTTTAAGAAAAATTTATTGTACTTGTAAAGCATTTCAAATGTTTTGTAAGACAACTTTAGAATAAAACTAGATAAATGTTGTATTTAGATACGTTGCAACATGACATTACGAGTGCAAGATCGTAAAAAACCTACTGCTGATAATAACTACCATTGGTTTTATCTGTTGTCACCTTAATGTGGTAAATCTTAAACGTATGCGTGAAATGTAACTTAGTGCTTTGCTACTAATTGTCAACACTACAAAAATTAGATAACAAGGTGAGGAAAAAGTAAAAAAAAAAAAAAAAAATAGCAAGGGAGAGGGATGTAGGTCCGTTAAGCTAGCTTGACTTTGACAACTTTAACATGTAGATGTGCTGCAGGATTCTGCGTCTTTTTGGTTAATAAAAAAAACCCAAAAAAATAAAATAATAAAAATAAAAGGCGACCCACACACTAGCTCTGACCAATCATCAGTAGAACAGGTGTTTAAATTGGCTAATCGACCACCGCTTTGTTCAGACAATCACTTATTAATAAGCACAAAATAAACATCAAGCCTGAAAACATGATCCTGTACCGGTCTGAATGTTTGTGTATTTTTTGGTGATAAATCCTGATGCACTAGTGCCGTTGTTGTCAGTCAGTTGTTATGGCAACAAGTCTGTGCATAGCATAGCCGACACAGAGGGAGAAAAAAATAATACGGGTGGTTTTGCTTGTGCTGTGCTGTGGCGCACTGCTCTAAAATAATAATACCCACATCTCCACGTTTAATTTTGTTAACAGAATTGTACGGCGGCAGCCCAGGGTGGAAAGTAAAAGAAGAGTTTTTTTTATCCTCCAGTGTTGTTCGCATGCTCTAAATTTGCGGATGTAAACAATAATGCGAATTAGCTAAACCTGAATACGCTCAACTGGTTGTAATGAGAAACGGATATTCAAAAGTGTCAAAGTTTCTGCAAGTAAAATAAATGCATGAAGTAGAAATAGTGGATCATTTAAAAAAAGAACTCTATTTGAATATTTTTGGAAATAATTTGCATATAAGCTAAATACTTTGCATGTTAGAAGTTGATCTGTAAGCTTCAGGCTGACCGTCTGCACTGCTGCAACTTTTCTTTCTTCTGATGCCTTGGGAATGCATGGGTTGTTGTTGCCTTCTGTCACCGACAGTCCGTCCAAAACCCGTAAGTACAGTATGTGGAATGGGAGGAATCCTGCTAAGCCACGCTGTGCAGCTTACAGACTGCGACGTGGGAGCAGAGTGCCGCCTGTGACGTCAGGCTGCATCCTGAAAATAGCTGCGAGATCTTAGTTCTGCAAGCAGACGGATCCTCTGGAGGCGTGGAGAGAATGACTCAGCTTGTCTTGGCTCACACGGCCAAGATGGAGAGAAAGGAAAGATGCACCGTGAATGAATCAGAGGTATAGATAGGCACCTCCGCCGCATTGGAGATCCGGAGCTGAAGGACCGCCACACCGGTCTAGGAACCCCACGCCTTAACGTGGGGAGCTGAGGACAGGGCTCTTGTTGCTAAGGAATACCTGTTACCTTGGTGATAATGAAAGATGTTTAAGGATGAGTCATCGAGTTTGAACTTGAGAGCGATCAGCTGTTCTGCGTGGCTCGTCATCGGTCAGACATGTGTTAGCGATGCCCTGTGACTGTGGTTGTCATTAAGAAGACGTCTTCCCTTCTGCGTCGTCATGATGCAGAAAATTTTAGACCAGAATAAATTGAAGGAAGATGATGCAAGACAGAGCAAGCTTTATGTACTTGCTGCTTTGTCTGTTGAATAAAAAAAAAAAAAAAAAAAAAAAACTCGAAGAGCAGAAAAAGATGCTAAATATTCCCTTTTGGTACAAGCCAATCAAAATTGCTACCAAAACGAGGAAAACCTCAGCTTTAATCTTATAGGTCACATGCCCACTAAGACTGCTGCATGTGTGTTGTGGATGGCTGATCAGCTCATAAGCTGCAAAAAAAACAACAAAACAAAGGAGACTCCAAGTCCAACACTGTGTAGGCGAAGGAATTCGGAGCCACACGTCATTCTCTGTCAGTATAAATGCGTCATCCTCTTCTCCCGAGCCGTTTAGCTGGAAACAAAACAAACACAAACTGGCAAGTCAAAGACCAGGCATGTAGACTTCTGGATCCCTCACAACAGCAGAATAATAATTATTATTTGTTTATTATCAGGGAATCTCCTCTTATCAGCATTAACAGCTACATAGACTATCTCTGTCTGTCTATGTTTCTAGCTAGACAAACCCCTGGCAGATGAGAAATTTATTTTAACCATAGAAAATTGCAAAGCATAATTCTGAAAAGAGCGAGATACAGACAAAGCAGCAGTATTGATTTTTTTTTCTGTTTTTGTTTACGTTTTATTAATTTCATGTTGAGAATGATTTCTACCCTTGTCCAAAATCAATTTTAAAAAAACTCTCTTTGAGAAAAAGAAAAAAAAAAAAAAGCAATCTCCCCATTGTTTTAACTGATAAGCAATGTTTCTGCTTTTGACCATTTATGTTTGGTGATGATTTGGTATGAGTTCAGCCTGTCGCAATAAGCAGTAAAGCAAATAATCAAGTAATCACACAACAAATTAAAATGAGAGAAATTTGTTTAGAGACGTCATAATCAGTTTTATTTATTGGTTTCGGTCGTAAGCGGTTTTTGTTCCCGTTTTGTTATTGGTTGTCGTGTTTTTTTTTTTACATTTACAATATCTTCCACTTCCAGTGTTAAGTATTCTTTACAAAATTAAGGTTTATTAGTCTTTGAGAGACTCAAAACAACAGTATTGCCGCTTACTGCTAGAATTACTGGGATAATTTATCGTCCAGCAAAATTTGTTATAGTGACACGTGCAATTTAACCATGTTTTTAGATGGGGCAGAACATGCAAACTCATGCTACCAATGCTAACTTACATCGTGTCGAGCATTTTCTACTTTCCTCATTACATCTGACCATTACTTTGCCGTCATAAACTTCAGCAGACGGCATGACTTAGCTGGTTTTCAGGTGTGAATAATGTGCACGGCGTCGACATCTTTCCATCCACCTGAACATCAGAATGTACTGAGCTAATTTTCCTCTGGAGGAGGAGGAGGGCTTTCCTGTCAGCAAACTACCCAGAAAACCCTGCTGGGCTGGTTCTTTTTTTTTTTTTTTTTTTCCTCGCTGGGGATTGGAAATACCGTTACAGGGTGTGAGCAGAGAAATGGAGGAAACTGCACGCAGCCAGACACACAGACTCACGCCGGGGTAAAAGGTGTGACGGAGCAGTCTGGACATGTCAATACTCATAAGAAGTTGAGGGATGGATGACACATTGTGCGGTAGTTTCCCCTCGCGCCGCGTGCCATTTCATTGGCTGAAATGTTCTTGTCTAGACTTGCAATTTACAGCTACATCGACTGAAAGCGCGCTTTCAAATATCGAAGCGAGGAGAATTTATTTCTGGATTACTTGTCGAGGTTTATGCAATATAAACACTGGCTCAGTCCATTTACATTGGAGCAAAACATGCTTAAAAGTTAACACAGTGTTTCTGAAAGTTCATTGCCAATCCGATAAACTGCTGCTATACAGTTTCTTCCAAAACTAAGTTGATGTCAACATAAATCTAGCTGTTCTGCAAATACCTCAGCGGTTTGGTAAGAGAACATTAGTAGACAACACCTTGAAGTAGAAAGCAGGTTTACAGCATGTTTAGCTTCTAAGTAACGCTTCAGTTCTGCATTACTCTGTGTTGAGACATCCTGGTAGACATATATAAAATAAGAAAACAAGATAAAACTGCACATTTTATTACGTATGAAATAAGATTTCCCCCAGAAAACTTGATAAGCCTGGTGGTTGTGGCAGTCATTCATCCAGCGACTCACTGTGTTTTTGAGTTAAAAAATGTTTAAATTTGACAGCAAACTTGAAAATATCACTTGATAATTATGTGTTATTGGAAGGTTAATAGCTGAACACCAACTATAAAGTCTTAAAAATGCAAACATAAAAAAAAAAACTTTAATAAATAAGCAATGTTAAGCTTGGTGTGGGCCCAAATATAGCCTGGTGGCCCGCCAGGCTTATAATACACTGCTATACCTTGTTTGTAGTTGTAACATAAGTTAATGTGAAAAAGCCAAGTGGCATGAACACTTTTCAAGACGCTGGAGGATAGCAGTCTTTAAGCTAGCTTGATATTCAGGGTGGTTTCTGCCTGGCAGCTATTAATTGTAGGGTTATTTTGTGCTTTTAACTCACAATGTGAACACAGTTGGAATATAATGGGATAAGACCATGAACTCTAAGGCGCTGTGGCAACGTGACAATTAAAGGGACCTTTAAAAAAGAAGAAAATTGACTCCATTAGCTGATGCTTACTCACAATGTCTGTTTTTACCTGATGTGTTATTTCTAACCATTTGACCATGTGACTTTTCAACACAGTTAAATAGGCTTAGGCATTTATTAGGTTAATAATACATTTCTGTGAAACAGCCTACCCGGTTACTCGGGTGTCACTCCGACTAATCATATTTTCAAGTGAGAAGAGTTTGAAACCTCTAAAAAATCTCAAACAAAAACACCAGCATTGATACTGGGAGCAGAACAATGACTGCCCTCGCATGTTATCACCGTCGCTTGTTTTCCACCCCTTATTAATAAAATGCTGTAACCTCATGTGCCGGTTTCTGCAGGTCGCTTTAGTAGGGGACGGCGATATGGACTTCAGGTTTTAGCACAATATTTTGTGATGACAATAAAAGGGACAGAAGCGATTAACTTCTTTTATTAGGTAACCGTATGGCTGTGACTGCATGACAGCGATTCTAGATCCACAAACTGTGCTGGAAAATTATTCCCATTTGTAACCTGCTTCTTTAGGACACCAGTCGTATAAAGAAGTGTGATTTATATCACTAAACTGCACACAGCAACTGCATGTCAGCTTCGACCAGCAGATGCTCTGTGATGAGGGAAGGAGGCGAGGCAACAAAATGCGGTTTACAAGGATTTTATTGCTTA
>CAEGAE010082816.1:0-20378 GCA_903067095.1 Girardinus metallicus | reverse complement strand
AGCAGAGATAAAAACCATTAAACTGGTTCTGAAGGTTCTCTGAGTCATTACGTTGGGTCGGGTTCAGGTATCAGAACTGGACCGAAGTTCCAGGTCCGCAGGTCAGAACCAGCGCCTCACTTTGATCCACCATCGCTCTTCTTCTTCTTCTTCTTCTTCTTCTTTGGAGGAGGAAGCTCCTCGTCGTCGGCAGGTTTCTCAGTCACTAATTTGTTCTTTCTGATTTTTTTTCTTCTCTGCTTCTCTGTTGCCATGGTAACCTCTGCTTCCTGCTGGGATCTGCGATCTGATTGGCTGGATTGTCCAGGACTCCGCCCAGTTTCTGCACGGTCAGCATCATGCTGAGCAGTTTTCTTCTTCTTCCTGTTGGAGTCACAGGGAAGCGGTTCAGTTTCCTCTGCAGACGGATTTCCTCCATCTTCTTTCTGATCCTCAACGTTTCCTCCAACGATCAGCTCTTCTTCTTCTGCCTCTCTTCCGCCCTCCGTTTTATCTTTCCTCCTCTTTTTCTTCTTCTCTGGTTGAAAACCTGCTTCATCAACGTTTAGTTCAACGCAGCTCTCTGTGAGTTTCTTCTTCTTCCTGTGGCTCGTCTCCTCCAGATGAGTAACTGTGTCACAAACTGCTGTTGAACTTCCGGTTTGGTTCTTCTTTCCATATTTGGTCAGGAACTCTGCTTCCTGCTGCTCCAGTCTGGCCAGCTTGGCGCTCATGGTCAGACCGTGCCGCGCGCCCCTGGGAGCAAAACAACCACAGGATTCATAAAGAAACGTTGGTGCTTTATGGCGGGATATTAGGGCTGTGTTAACTTAAAGAAAAAAAAAAAAAACACCACCTTTTGAGATGAAAGCTGAATATCTTCTAAATGTTCAGAAATTTCCAAGTTTTTTAATTTTTTTATTTTCTGAAATTAATTTCCAAATTTATGAGTTTTTGATGGAAATTCACTTGTTCTATCTATTATGGTCCTAAAGCTCCGTGGTATTCTTCAAGATTTTATCCTTTTTGTTTTAATTTTCAACTTACTTGTGAGCCGTTCGTCCTCCACAAATCTTCATCAGATCAGCGTCTGAAAGTCTGTAGAAAAAGAAAAAGGTTAGATTTTAATCTGAAAACCTGAAATATGGATAAATAAAATCAAAACTAAAACCCATAAACAAAAAAGTATTTCTGGGTTATACAAAGTTGACATTATTCAAAATGTCTGTTATGACAACTTGACAAGAAATCATGATCTGACATAAATTTGTTATAAAAACATTATTGATTAAACTTTAGCTTTAATAACATAAAGCTACATAATTTTTAGAGTGTAATCAGTAATATTTTTTATAACAAATTTATGTCAGATCATGATTTCTTGGTTAATGTCAAGTTGTCATAACAAAGACATTTTGAACTTTGCATTAAAAGTGTCATGATTTACTGAATGACACTTTATGACGACAGTCATAAATATTCATGTTAATGTTGGAGTCATGACAACCTCATTCACAACCCGTCAAATAAAGTGTAACCGTTTCTTTCGTGTTGTTACTGTTCAGGTTTGTGTGTCAAACTCTGAAGAAAACATTAATTTATTTCCATTTTAATCTTCCACATGAACTGGAAATAAACTGGGATTCAGTGCTAATAAAAAACTTTACCTGGTGGTGCTGCACAGATCCAGTTTCTGCTCCTCTTCCTCATCTGAGCTGCTGCTGTCTGAACTCGAGGCCTTCGGCTCCGTTTCCTCCTGACCGGACAGCAGCGTGGCCGACTGGAACAGACCAAGACGTTTTTCCTTCTAACGCTGACCTACGACCCCGGAGCGCCGCCCCAAGAACAGAACCTTTACCTTCACAAAGCGGCCGTACAGTTTGGATTTGTTCTGCAGGGATTTCCGGGGCTTTTTGTTGGAGATCGCTCCCTCCTCTTCCTCACCTTCCTCAGACGTCTTTTTCAATTTGATTCCATTCTGAAGGAAACGGAAAAAGTTTTCAGACTCGAGTTGGAAGCAAAACGTGATGACATATCAGGGTCACTGCAGATAGAGAGCCTGAAAAATGAAAAATAGCTTTCATGGAAATGATCTCAGAACTGTTCATTAATTATTATTAATAGTTGGTCAAATGTAAGGCAGATGATTAGTGATATGCAGATGAAGTGATCAAACATAACTGAAAGGATTTATATATATATAAGTTTCTGCCAAGAAAGTCAGAAATTTTGAGATTAATCTAAGAAATTTTCTAGAAAAAAAGAAGAATATTTGAAAAGTTCAAAATTTCCTAGAAAAATAAAATCAGAAACTTTCTAGAAAAAAAGAACATGGAGATTTCAGAGTTTCAAAAGCTGAAGATTTTTGACTTCCATCTACAACATTTTTGAATTTTTTTCTAGCAGACTCAAATTTCCACATTTTTTTCTAAAATGTCTTTGAGATTTTTGGTGGAAGTTTTCAGCTTTAACACGTCGTCGTAACAAAATGTTAAATCATAGTGAGGCGAGGTTTTCATTCAGACTTCAGCAGCTGATGGCGGTTGAATATGAATAATCTCAGAAATCTGCGGCGCTCCTTAGAGGACATGGGGGGAACTTGTTGTCTCCAGGTGATGTGTGACCTTTGACCCACCTGGCCGGCCTCCACCTGCAGACTGGACGAGGCTTTATTGAAGACGTGGTCCCACCAGTGGAAGCTGAACTGCTCTCCTTCTCTGTGGCCGATCTGAAGGAACAAACAAAGTTCCTCGCTCTGATTCCTGCAGATGTTTAAAGACCCAGACCTGCCAGTCGACTCACCCCTCCTTTGTCACATTTGACCTTGACCTTGATGGCCTCTGATATGCCGTTCTCCGCTCGGCCGAGTCCTTTCCCTGCAGAGAGAGCGGACCCAGTAAGAGCCAGACTGGTGACTGTTACCTGCTGGTTCCTGGTGGTTTGGTCGTCGCTCTCACCGCGTTCCCAGCCGTGACTCAGGAGCAGCTGCTCTGCAAACTTCATCCCTCTGCTTTTCTCCTGCTCAGCTTCAGCCATCTGAGGAGAAAACGGGGCGCTCAGCTGGAGAAACCAACGAACTGCTGAAACGTCATCGTTTATTTAGTTACTGCAGAACAAACAGCGGGCCGAACATTTCTGGCACCAAGATTCACATCCACACAGGAAAATCCAACCATTTTCCAGGTAAGTTTTCAAACTTCTGCAGCGCCGCACAGACAAATCTTTCAGCATAAAGCGGTTTGATTCAGAAACAACTTTACTATTCAAACAGTCCGGAGATTCTGTTTAAATTATGTGACTGACAATAAGAAAAGACCGTGTAAGTAAACATAATAAGTCATTAGTTACATTTCTAAAAACGTTTCTCAGGTTTGCGGATCTCTGCACCAGAAGATCTTCAAGGTTTGAATAAAAATGCTTTTTAGTTCAAACAGCAGCAAAACATTAGATGTAGCTTTAGACCCAGTTAAACAGTTTTAGGGATGAACTCAGAGCTTTACCCTAAAATATAAATGACTGACGTCATCCAAACGTGTCCGTGATAAGCAGCATCCAATCAGATCGCTGCATTAATCCCGAAGAAAACTCAACAATGAAACCGGCTTCACGTTAAAACGCAGAATAAAAGCTTAACAAACCGTCTCTTCACGTCTTGTTTTGATGAAGTTTCCTCACCCGGTGCCTGGGAAAAACCCACGTGTTTCCTGAATGAAGCCGGAAGTACGTTTCTTCTTCTTCAAACGCCGGGACGCTTTACCGCCACCTAGTGGAATTCACCATAAACGATCCCAAATGTAGAAGAAAGACAGATCTTTGTCCAAATGTGCCAAACATTATACTCAGTTTATGGTAAAAACTAGCCGTTCAAGATATTTTAATAATAATAAAAATATCTGAATATATGCGAATATTATTGAATATATGAAAAGGCAACTCAAGTACTGAGCAACTGATGATAAAATTGATTTAATGTTTTAAAAAGTTATATAGATAAATAGATGCAGCTAGATAAAAGAATAAAGTTATGTACAGATTCTGGCATTTTGAAGACGAGAATAAAAAAGTTTAACAATTTTCTAAATAAATTTGTTCGAACATCAAATTTATGAAACACATATTTATATTATGGGATGCAGTTTATAAAGTTACACACTAAATTAACAACATTAATTCGGTTTATTTGACATGTCATAAAGACAAAAATGTCCTCCAAAAAAAGGTTTGTGGTGCATTTCTATGCTAAAGAAAAATATGTAAAACTTCAAATAGTTCACAACGAGATATTAACTCAGAAATGTTTGAGAAGAAATTTGGAAAAACTCATAGTTGGAAAAACTTTTAATATAAAAAAGATAGGTGAAGGAAGTTTGTGATCTTACAACAAATTGTCAGCAGGTGGCAGCATTTCTCACCAAAAAAAGAAAGAAAAGCACAATATATGTGGAGGTGATTCACCTGACAATTAAAATGGATTATTAATGACTGACTTAAAGCGTCAAAACACACAAAAAAAGTTGACTTTTACTGTTTTACCGAAAAAAGTCCAACTGATCCACCTGCTTTGTTCTCTGTATGATAAGATGCACCATCAAAATCAAAAGCATTCTGTGATTTTTCAAGAAAATAAATATAATGGTTTATTATAGATAAAAGTCAAAAAAAAAATAAATCAAGGGTTAAAGCTGCATTGTATAACTTATGAAAAATATATCTACATATATTTTTATAGATTTGTACATGTCATAACAGGATATTATGAGACGTATAATCTATGAAAAGATCGATCTCTTCTATCTCCTCCCTGAGCTTTTATTACCTTCTGAAGAAATAAATTCTTACTGACCAAAAACAACCAATCAGAGCCAGGAGGAGGGGCTTAGCGCTGTCAGTCACCTCATGTACTCGCTGCTAAATGTGCTATTAGTGAAGAAACAACAGTTACAGGGAAACTATTTATGCAGCGTCATCGGTGGGAATGCACCTTCTGGAACTTCAGCATTCATGACAGACTTTGCTAGCTGTAGAAGGCTGTATTAGCACTAATGAGGTTGATGAGCGCTGTCAATCAACATCATGTACCTGCTGCTAAATGTGCCATTAGTGGAGAGACAACTTACAGCTACAAGAAAATGTACCTGCCATTATCGTTCGCTAAGCTAACTGGGTTTAGCAAGGAGGGGAACAGAGGAGGATGATTAACAGCGCTAAGGCCCGCCTCCTAGTTCTGATTGGTTGTTTCAAGTTATTATTGGGAGAAAGCAGAGGAGCTTGATTTTTTTCACAGATTGTCTGTCTCATATTATAACGTCATAATATAATGACAGTTTCAACAAATACGTAAAAAAAAAAGTTACAGTTTTTTTTTCAGTTGGAAAGCCGACAGTGTTTATCTGCTCAGTCAGCAGAAACAACTCAGGCTGAAATGTTTCCAGGATTAGGAAATCTGAATGTTAGGAATGAAGACAGCTACACCCAGAACGGCTCTGAAACCAGTTAACCCTGCTGGATTGTACTGGGTCGTTCTGGGTGTCTGACAGGAAACGGACCAGTTTCCTCCTGAACTGGTGTCCATACTGGGAGGACGTTTCCTCCTGAACTAGTGTCCATAATGGGGGGACGTTTCCTCCTGAACTAGTGTCCATACTGGGAGGACGTTTCCTCCTGAACTGGTGTCCATACTGGGAGGACGTTTCCTCCTGAACTAGTGTCCATACTGGGAGGACGTTTCCTCCTGAACTGGTGTCCATGCAGGTTGTGTGTCAGCATGGAGGGAAGCGCGTGCTGTCGAAGCCGGCCCTCCGTTTGGAGAGGTGGCGCCATGTCAGTGACATCCGTCACACCGTCTGGGTAAAGAAGATAAACGCTTCAAACGATTCAGTCAGTAAAAATCTCCAGACTGAGAGCAGAAAAGAAAAAAACATTTTAACATTAGAGTGGATTAAACCAAACCTACAGAAAATGCTACAAAATATGTAAACAAACATAAACTTTTATAATGTTTCAGTAATAAAAATGTATTTTATTTAATTAGAATAAGTGTTGCCTCATACCATCTGATTCTAGAGATCTATGGAGGAAAATGTTATTTTATTATCGTTATTATGACTTTATTCACAGTTAATATCATTTTTCATCACAATCCTCTGTTTTCATTATAAGAAAATATGTAACAATTTACAGTAATCACATAAAATTTCATTTTATTCTCACAGTTCTCGTGTTTTGTTTTGTTTTGTTTTTTTGCGGACGGTCAATTTGGTGTTTTTCTTGTCAGAAACTTTTGCATTTCTTGCTTGATCGAGGCGCAAAAATGAGCATCAGAAATAAGGTCTACCTCAATTATTCTAACTTATATTTTATTTTTAAAAAGACTAAATAACAAAAACAAAAATTTTGATGTAAATTTTAAGGTAAAAAAATTAAAGGATTAAATTCTTAAAATTATTTTTGCTTTTCTTTCGTCATTTTGCCTTTATTTTTTTTGAGGCTCTCACAGCGCCCCCTGGCGGTCCAACATTGAATATTACTGAATTGGATCCACAGCATGAAGTCCCAGTTAAACTGAACTGGTTGGTCAGGGAGTCCAGTGGGGAAAAACAATCCTAGTTAGAGAAAATTTCCAGTTAAAAAGACAAGAATCGTTTTTTGGTTCTAAAGATTAAAAAATACTTTAGAGGTAGAAATGATGCCTTCAAAGACATGCCTGTTCCCAGGACATCTCTGTATTTTCTGGTTCTGATCTGAACCTGATGTTTCGGATTATCTAGAAAACTGAAATTAGATTCTATCCACCTTAAACATGGAGGACAGTGACGACTGAAAACACTGAGCCAAACGTTTCTATTGTTAAACTTCAAATTAAATGGTGGAAACTTTGTGCTCTTTTAATCCAAATTCTGCACAAATTGGTGAACTTCCACCATATAAAATCCCAGCAGCCTATAATTTGTATTTCTGTCACAAAATTTGAAAAAATATCATGGGCGTGAATACTTTAGCCGCTGATGTTTCCTCCTGTTGAGTTTGTTCTGGTCAGAGACGATTAAAGAACCATAAAGATGCCACCGGCTGCAGGTGAAGTTTAATAAAGTTTATTCAAAGCCAACAGCAGCAGGAAACATGGAAACATAAATCCAGAGTTCAGTTAAACTAAAATGTGACATGAACATAAACTCAGGACCTCACAGAAGATCCGACCCGGGAGGAAAGGAGCAAACGTGCGACTGAAAACCAGACCACAGAAAATAATAGAGAATGAAAAAAAGGAGCAAATTTCTGCAAAAAAAATCTCAGAAATTTAGAAATGAAACCCAGAGATTTCCTATGGAAAACAACAAAATTTCTCAGTTTAAAAAGCTGAAAATTTGCTAGAAAAATGTTAGATGAATCTCAGAAATTTTCTTGAAAAATCAAGGAAATTTCTGAATTTGAAAAGTTTAAAAATTGCTAGAAAAGAAAAAATTTGGAAATTTCATAGTTTCCGAAGTTAAAAATTCTCAATTTCATATAGAGATTTTCTTGTCTTTTTGTTGTTTTTTTATTGATTCCCAAAACAATTTCAGGGATTAATTTTGAAATTTCTGAGGGTTTTTTTTCTCTTAAATTTTTGGTTTTTCAAACTTAAAAATTCCTTGTTTTATTCTAAAAATTTTCTCAGACTAAAAAGTGTTTGAAAAATCCAAAATTTGCTAGAAAAAAAACAATGCTGAGATTAATTTTTAATTTTTAATTTAGAAAAAATAAAATTTGGGGGTATTGAATCAATTTTTCAAAATTGTATAACTTTCAACTTTTGAAACTTAGAAAATGTGTTGTTTCTCTTAAAGAAACTTTTTAAGGTTAATCTCAATATTTTTGAGTTTTAAAAAGTGCAAAATTTGCTAGAAAAAATTTAATTTCTGATTTTCAAAGGTGGAAAATTTTAGAATCTTTCGAAAGTCAAAAATATAAAAAATTTTCCAAAAGCAAAAAGAAATCGACTTTTACAACTCAGAAATGTTTTTTTAAATACATTTTTAGAGGAAATTTTCTATCTGCAATGACATTAAAACACCGTCGTACAATCAAGAGAAATTAGATCCAGAAGAAAAGAGCCATCAATTTATATAAAAGGAAAAATATGAAAAACATAAACATATTTACCTCTGAATTATCCTTAGCAAATATTATTTTCTCCTTGTTTTGTAAATACATTGCTCTTGTTCACCCATCAGAGAGCAGCTCGTCTGTTTTCCAGGTATTTTCCCAGTGGATCATTTATTCTGTAAAAATTCAGAGTGGAGATAAAAACAGCAGTCAGACCTCCCAGACCTCCCAGACCTCTTCCTCCTCCTCCTCCTCCTCCTCCTGTCAGGATCCCCCCCCTCTTTCTCTCTCTGGCTCCCCGTCAGTTCCCTCCCCCGGTTGGATGCTCGGCTCTATTTCTTTTCACTTCTTAATGTTTACGCGGACTTGCAGCTACTTTGACACCGAGATTCGTTAGAAATCGGAACCGAACGGGCCGCTTTGTCCTCGGTTCGGTTATGAACTGAGCTCCCTCCGACCCGGGCAGCAGTTGGCCGACTTTAGGTGAGTAAATGAGATGTTTTTAAAGCGAAGTGAAGCTGAAATGTGTTGTTTTTATTGTTCAGCATGAGGTCAGCGTTGGCTGCTTTACTGCAGGAAAAATGATGGGAAATAAAAACCAAAAACTGGGAACTTGCTGAGCTGACGAAACGTGATGCGCTGGCAGCTTTTATTCCAGTAGTTAAATAACCAACTACAGCAGGAAAACCCTAAAATAAAACGCCTTCACACCGAAATGGATTTGTTTAATCTGAAACTTTAAAGTCAATTACAAGTTATAATTGTTATTTACGGATTTTGTCTTTATTTACGGTCGTTATGAGTTATCCTGTCCAGCTGTTGTCTTGATATAATGGACTGGAAGTGCCTTAAAACTGAAAAATGGGCTTTAAAGAAGTTTGGCTCTTTAGATTAAACTCAGAGAAACTGTCCCATTAAACAATCCGGTGGTGATAAAAGTGTTCCAGCTGCTTTTTGGCCAACTGACGGGTTTAAATCTGTTTAAGTGCTTGTTTAAAGACGCGTCTCTCACACCAAAGCGGGATTCTTTGCACTAACTTTTTCATTTTTTATTGACTTCATGCAATCTGCTGGACTTCCTGGATGTTTGGATTGACTGCTGTTTCTAAATCTGTTTAAACTGAATATTTGATTTGGTTTTGAATGTGGACCGTATCCTTGGACCGTAGTTGGATGAATTTAATTGAGTTGTTTCAGAGGCAGAGCCTGCTGAAGAGTTTTTGGAGCCCTGAGCGGATCTGATTTTGGGGCCCATTTTCTACTTAAATTAATTGAAATTGTTTTGAAAAATCCTGAATTTGATGTTTTAATAAGAAAACGATCATTTATTCACTTATTAATTTACAGCTACATTACTGTTATGAGACAGAGATTCTGTGAAAGAAAATTGAGCTCCTTTGCTGTTTCCCAGTCCTTACTAGAAACAACCAATCGGAGTCAGGAGGCGGGTCTTAGCGCTATCTGCTATGGTGCAGATAGCATAGCTTGTTGTGAATGCTAAAGCTAGTTAGCAGAGCCACTGATAACGGATAAACAATTTTCATGTAATTTTAAGTTGTTTCTCAGCCATTAGCAAATTTAGCAGTGACTACCTGAGGTTGATTGACAGTGCTAAGACCCGCCTCCTGGCTCTGATTGGTTGTTTTTGATGCATTTCTTCAGACGGCAGTAGAGCTCAGGGAGGACTTGGAGGAGATCGATACCAGATCATCTCATAAACTGTCACAACATGGTGACAGGTTTAATAAATATGTCATTCTGCAGTGCCCCCTGTTGGCTTGGAGTGAACTAGGATGTGGCTTAATTTACACTGCTGTGATTTGGTGCTCTATGTAAATAAAGTGAATTCAGCTGCCCCAAATCTCAACGCTGCAGCCAAAAAACATTACTCATAGCCCAGAAGTGGAACATTTTTATTCAAGGTTTGATTTATTTAAAAGAAAACCAAAATAATTTGGATTAAAAATGTGTTTAAAACCCATCAGAGGTGGAGGAAATGGGGATGGGAGACGAAGATCTTAATGTTTGTCACAATATTTTGGGATAATGTTACAAAAGTTAATAAGTTTTTAGAAATCCACTGTAGTTTACTTTTTAGGCAACAATTGCTAAACCTCAACAGCCAGAAGTAAAATGAAGACGAGTGGATTAAAATCACTCATTCTTGAAACATGAAAATGATCCGATATATTTTCTCGACTCACAGACAGGCTTGATGTTTTCATTACTGAGGAAATATTTCCTTTAGTTAAGAATGTTTAAATTACTTCTACTGCGTAATTTAATTCAAATTTTATAAACAATCATCACCATGTTTCATTCTCATTGACAGACCGCCATGGGAAATGATACAGATGAGTTTTATAGAAAAAATCTGAAAAGTGTGGTGTGCTTTTGTTTTCAAACCTCAGAGAAATAACTTCCTCTAACTCTGCAAATGCAGCTGCAATTTTTTTATGTTCGTTCTTCTCTTTGTTCTTCACAAAACAGCTCAGTTTCAATCTGAGGAAAATAATCCCCCCTGCATGACGCTGCCACCACCTTGTTTCATCGTAGAAGTCATGTGTCCAGACTGTGGAGTGTTGCTTTCCTACATGTTTACAGTTGTGCAACTTGAGTGGATTAATTTTGGGGTATTTCAATAAATACAAAATAACCTCAAAATATCAAGAATGTTTCAGTTAAAGGGTCAGTAATATGTATTTGTACTATGTACTTTCAGAAAGTCATCACAACATGGCTCCTCTATTAACCCTTTGACAACATTTTTACCGGCGTTCCTCTGAGAAGTAGCTCCTATAATGAGCTCAGCAGATCCACATCTCCTCCAGGTTTTTGCTAATTCCTGCTGGCTAGTCTGAAGGAGCTGAGTGGACGCTCGAAGCTTGGAAACTGCAAATGTGAGGAGGAGCTGTGCCTTGAAGGCGGGGCTAAGTCCACCCAGGCGTTTTGCTCTTCTCCATGGTTGCCGTGGAGATTAAATAATTCTCAAACATCCATTAAGAATCAAGGCAGCACTCCATGTTGGCAGGTTTTTGATGAGGGAATAACAGTACAACATGATGAAAAACTAAGAAAAAGTTGATTTAAATATTACATTTTATTTTCCTTTCATTTTCTTTCTCTTTAATTATTTCTATACAGCCATGATTTATTCTTTAAACAGAAGGTTGGTGCTGTAAGTTCGGTGATACGTACTTTATTTGGGATGCTATTTCTGTGCTCAGTCTCACCGGACCTCCACGGTGTTTCTATATTTTTGTCTCTGTCTCAATTTTTCTCATTGTGTTCTGTGATTTCCTGCCTTTCCCTTTTTATGTTTCTCTGCCGCTTTGAAAGCCTCTCCAGATCCGAGTGTGACTCATTCACGCTGTCCTCTTCTGCCAAGTCTCCTCCATCGATTAATTGCAGAGGAAGTGGCTGGGAGTGGGTCCGCCGCTTCCTCCGCCTCTCCTCTGCCCCCGTTTGCTTTTCATTAAGCCGCTCCGACTGGGTCCAGGTTCTGGAGCAAATCGGGCTCGTGAAACGTGGCGGCCGTGTGACGGTGACTCAACCGTCATGAGCTGTCAGAGAAGTTAAGCAGAAAAAGACCCGAGCGGTTTCTGCATCCTTGGAGACAATAACGTAACTTCTCTCTTGTCCGCTCCATTTGGACTTGGTGAAGGGATTATTCTGACATGTTTTGGTCCAGAACTTCAGAAAACGTGATGCTAAAGGACAGTTTTAGCACCAAGTGAAAGCTAAACCACTGTGAACTGTTGTTTGTAGTTTGTGTTGACAGGCTGACGGATTAATGGGTAGATTTAGAGTTTCAGAATGATTAACTTCGTGAGCATTGAAGCGTACTGTTTTGGCAAGAAAAAAATCATTTCTTTTTCACACTGGAGCCATTAAAATGACAATAAATCACAGCAAATTTAGCTTTGTTGCACTTCTGTGTCTGGGAATGAGAAGCTTTTTGATGAAGAAGGTTTCAGCACTGGGTGACGATATCTGCTGAAAATCGACGGTTAGCTTCTGTCTGGATCTGACCTCATCTCTGTTCTGAACGTCAGCGAATTAGGGTCAACCTCAGAAAATTTCAATGAAAACGACGTGGAAATTCCTGAGTTTCCAAAGTTGCAAATTTGCAGGAAAAAAAAATCTGGAACTTTTAAATTGAAAAAAAAAAATTATGAGATTCAAAAATCAAAATTTATCAAGTTTCCTGAGTCTCAAAAGTTAAGAATTTTTGAAGTTTGAAATTCCTAAATTCTAAGTTTTTTCATTAAAAACTTCAACTCTTAAAACTCATAATTATTTTTTTCTAGAAAATTTCTGAGATTAATTTAAATTTTGAGTTTGTTTTTCTGGGAAATTTCCAACTTTTCAAACTCAGAATTGTCCTTGTTTTTCCTGGAAGTTCTAGGAAATACTGGCAAAATGTCTACCACATTTTTACTTTTGACAGTCAGAAGTTTTTTGTTTTGTTTTTTTCCAAGGAATTTTCTGAATTCTTTCTATCAAATTTGCGACTTTTCAAACTACAAAGTTTCCATGTTTTTTTTTCCCAAAGATTTCTGAAATGAATCTCAAAATTTCAGATTTTTTTCAGGCAAATTTGTAACTTATAAAAATTCAAAATTTGCATGCTTTTTCCAAAGAAATTCTGAGATAAATCTAAAAAATTCTTAGATTTTTATAGGACTTGTTTGACTTTTCAAACTCTGAAATGTCCTTGTTTTTCCTAGAAAATCTCAGATTTTTTGGCTTAAATTTTCTCCTACTTCTTTTTCTATCTACAATGGCCCTAATACGCCATTGTCTCCTAAAGATCTCTGGGAAATTTCCTTTCTTTCTTTTTGAATTCTTCCTGAAAGCCTCTGTGTTTGCCATTGTCCTCCAGTTGTTGAGCTGAAGTGTGCTGAGAAACGTCTTTGTTTGCCTTCAGCGTTCTCATATGAGATCCTCATTAGCGGAGATCGACCCTCTTGGGCCGTTCAGAGATCACAAACATAACAAGTTGTGTCTGACAGCTGGAGATCTGGTTTACCAACTTGTGTTTGTCCAGAGCAGCGTTCGGTTTCATGCGGGGGACTGGATGTGTTTTGGTAGTAGATGAATCTGGCCAGGGACACAAAGGGATTTCAGAAAGCAGAGCAGAGGCTGGAGTCTTTTAGGCGAATTTGATCCTTCTGGACTTTTCTACGGTTTACTGAAAGGGCGCCGAGGCGGCAGTGACACGCTCCGACCCCACAGTTCAACACCGCAGCCTGACGTCTCTGTTTGGGCAAACCAGCCGACCACAGGTAGCAGATGATTGATTTACCTGAACTCTGGAACCCAACCAGCCACGTCAGCTCTGCGTAACTCTGTCTCGCTCAGGGTAGGGAAGAGTTTCTGCTGCCACAGCCAGAACGGACCAAGCCGTAGCCTGGACGTTAGCCATGTTGGCCACATAATTACGAAATTTGAGATCTGGAAATAAATTTGCTTAATTGAAAGATGGCAATTTCGCGTTTCCTCATGTTTGCTTTGATGATGCGTTTCCATTACAAATGTGTACAAAAATTTGTTGATATATATATATAAAAAACACAAGTTTGCAATTGCGGTGTTTCCAATAAATAAGGAATACAGTTAAAATAACTCTAAATAAGTTTGTCACAGGATGAGTTTCTAAAAAAATCACTCCGCCATCCTCCAACTACTTCCTGTCGACTTCTTCTTCATGACTTTCGCCAGTAGTTACAGAACATCTGGTTGTTGATCATCTGACTCCTGTGATGCGAGAAAAAAGTGTTTCCATTGCAGTTTTGTGAAATAAATCAGTGATGATACTGATGAAAAACCGCCTCATCTTAATCACAAAACTTTTTATCAAAAAACTTTTTTTTAATCCGCGTTTCCATTAAGCAAATTTATTCTCAAAATGTCAGATGTTGCACAGTTACACCAGATTTAGATTTACTTTGTTGCTTTGGTACATTAACATTAACATTAAAAATAAAACAAAACGAACCAATAATTTACCAAAAATAAGATATTGACCAAATCTCCATCTTGTCCCAGAAGTATGCTGCTGCGCACTCTTCCTCTTGCCCATATATGGAAGACGCTGTGACAGAGCGCAGCTGTTTTGTTAGGGAGACAGGTAATCAGCATTTGCATTTAAAAGCAGATAGATCTCTGAAGAGATCTGATCCCAGGCTGACGATCCGTGTAGAGGTAGAACTATTTCTGATTCCTCCTCTTGATTGTTGTAGCTAACTCACTTCTAGAGGGTGACGTACAGAGCGCCGTTGACCGGTTTCACTTTAGAGAAGATAAAAGCAGTTTCTTATTATTATCGTGGTTGTCTAACTTGATCTTTTTTTCCTGGGTAGGTTGTGTTTCAGTTTTTGTTTTTAGTTTAGAATTTAGTTTTTGGATAGTTAGTATTGATCAAAAGTGTTTTTTTTTTATTTTTTATGTCGTTTAGGAAAGGGGAGTTTTTACTGTCTAGCCCTGTGGCTTGTTTTAAGAAGGGACCTATGCTGACCCGGGGTCCCAAGCTGTTTTAATTAGATTGAGGAGACTCTTTCTTTTGCTGCAAGTGTGTTTTTGTTGAGGAACACTCGGGTGTATTTAGTTATATTTGTGTTTTCTTTATTATTCCTCATAGACTCCTACTTTTAGTGTGGTCATTTCTGTATGATAAAATAAACGGACTATTTCTGCCTGTAGGCATTTGTGAATTCAATAAATTGTATCTCTGGTAATTCTTACAAACTTATCTGTGTGACCTGGTAAAAGAGGATTGAAGGCTCTCCACGCATAACACAGCCTGTACCCAAGGTCACACTTGCATTGCGCAGAACTTTGTCAATATTGCGCTAATGTTGAAAAACACAAAATTTTCCCAAATGCATGCAGAGTTTCTGTTAAAAAGGAAACGCAATTAAAATTACATGAATAAATTTTTCATGTGTCATTAAAAAACATGGCAGGATGTCATCATTGTCGTAACACTTCCTGCCACAAAGAAGTGATGCAAAAAAAGTGTTACCATTGCAGATATGCAACAAAAACCAGTTTCAATAGAGACTGAAAACCACCTCATCGTAGCACCAAAACGTTTGATCAATAAAACAGTTTGTTTTAAATTGCTGTGTTTCCAAATTTATTTTCAAGTTGCACAATTATATCAGATTGACTTTATTTTGGTAAATAACAAAAATGAGTAATTTACCAAAATAATTTTCTGAAAATATGATATAAACCAAATCTTCAACGTCTGACACTTTTTTAAAGGAAGAAGTCAGTTCTCTGATTTAAGTTATTAAATATGTAGGGCAGTTTTTCTTTTTTTTCTCTGATTCTTGTGTTTTCACATCAAAGATCAGTGGAGTAGAACCTCCTTGTGTTTATATGTTTCAAAGTTTCCCAGCAGCCTTTCTGTCTCTGTGCGGCACGAAGAGTCACGAGGATGTAAATGAAGAAGCTTATTGTCTTCGTAAACGCTCCCTTTTGAAGTAAAAATAGCCCAGTTGAGAATAACAAAGGGCTGTGGGGCTCCAGAAGAAGGTGACGCTGGTGAATATTCCTACCACAGGCTTATATAAGCCTCCATATGTTCTGCAGCCGTGCAAATAATTTGGAGCAGATTGGACTGCAGCCATCGTTCGGCTCCGGCTGGAGAAGGCGAGCAGCTTCTTTTGGGCCTGGATCATAAAAACGCGAGGGGTCGGGGGGTTTGTGGAGGCAGCCAATGGGCCGGCGAACCGACCGCAGGCTGCTTGTTCTGTGGTGAGGGTCCTTCCTGATGCTGGAGGTTGGTGGGCGGAGCCACACTGGAGACACTGTTCGTCAAGACTCAACCCGGCGGCGCGCGCAGGGCGGCTGGAACCAGGGGAACCTGAGAGGGTCATATTTGTTTTCGTTGCTCTTAAAATCAAAGTTTGAGCTTAAGTATGAGCCTGTCAGTGTTCAGCAAGTGAAAAACAAACGGCCTTGATGTCATGCTTGGCACCGCGTGGACACCAGGAGGCTTGATGTTTTCCTCCTTCCACCAGCTGTTTTAAACTCGCAGCGTCCATCTTGCTTTTTATTAGACTTATTTTCCTCCGTTACTTACTGCTTCGTTTTCCAGGCCACTTCAGAAAGACAAACTTAAGCCACGTTGAAAGATTGTCACAGTTTGTCAGCAGGCACATTATTCAAAAGAACACGAGCTCTGCCTGGAAGAAAGGGGAGTTATTACTGAAACTGGAGCAGAGAGGGACAGAAAAGGGGGAACGGAGTCGCTGTAGGTCCGATGGTTTCATCCAGGGACCGTTTCTTTTGTTGACATGTCAGAGTAACTAATTGTGGAGATGCAGCAGTGGATGAACATGCAAGATGCTTCCTTTTGGCTTCCTATCGTTTTTCCATTTGAGCTCTGCAGCGCGGATCCGAGTCCGATTGAGTTTGAGACAAGATGGACACACAAAAATCATACCACTTAAGGCTTTTTTTTTGTTTTTGTTTTTAAACAGTTTGTCACGTTTCGAACTAGAAACTATGTGAAACTAGGGCTGGACAATACCAGTCGGCGCTGGTAATTATCGATTAGTTTTTGTTTTAAACACTTGAAATATCACTCCACATCATTTTTTATTTTTAACAGGTTGTGAGAAACGGCAACAAAAACCTTAAACTGATGCTGCGCAAGTCACTCAGCTGGTTGTTGCTAGGCAACCAAAAAGTGAGTGACCTGATGCCACCAAACTTGTGGACAGATTGAAGCTGAGCGGCTACATCTTTCCTCTGCCTACATCTCCCAGAATGCTGTGCGGTTCTGGATCAGAGTTCTATCAGATGTATTATCTATAAATATTGATCATGTGCCTTTCGCGTTATATATTTTTTATTGATTTATTGTCCAGCCCTATTATTATACTGCTTTGTTTCACAATAAAAAATTGGCACATTCTACAGATTTTTCATATTACGTTAATATTTTTTTATACAACATTAGAAATGCATTAAACGACGCAAAAAAAAATGATGAAGAAAACAAACATTTTATTGTCTAAAAATGCAGAAATTATCTCGCCTTAACATTTGTTAAAAAGGAGAAATAATGTAAAGTAAAAAATTATTTTAAGACTGAAAAAAATGTTCAAAATTACGTTTCAAATTCAGTTTCCAGTTTTTTTTTTGTTTTTTTTTCGGTTTCAATTTTTCTTTCTTGTGAAGGAAACTTTATGGCCCAAATGTAGCTCCATAAATGCATCCTTTTACATCCACTGTGCAGTTACTCACTGCTTTTGTTAATCTGTCTTACAAAATCCTGATAACTTACGTTAGAATTGATGTCTTTACTCTGATAAATGTGAATACGTTGTCTGAGGTGAGTAATAAAGTAATGAGCAGACATTGTTTTTCTTTAAAGGCTTAACTCGCCTGGAGGAAGCCTCTGCTTTATTAACTGTGCTAACAGAACTGCTTCATGCTCCTGAAATAATAAATAATTTGCAGCAGCTCTTAGAAACCTGCTGCGCCTTCCGCTGCTTCTGTTTGCCTTTGAACGGCCAAAAAATTGTGAGTTAGCACAGTTAGCTTGATTGGATTGTGCCCACACATGTAGACCGGCATTGTTGCCCCTCCCCCACACGCTGCTGTTTGCCCAGGATGTCCTGGATCCTTCCTCAGCTTCCTGTGGTGCTGGACAGATACGCAGGTGCCAAACAAAAACGTCTCCAGAGATTTGTCTTCAGTAAAGCCTCTCCGTTTGCCACGAGGCAGCAAAAACAGACTGAAAGGCCCCCCACCCCCCACCGCCTGGTGGGGGCTGGAATGGTTTCAGTCCAGAAAAACAGCATTAAAAAAGGCAGGAACGTCTGTAAAGGTTCACCTTCAGGCTGCACACGTGGCTCGAGTTTTGGAGAGAAGAAAATAAAGCTTTAACATCCAGATGCTGCAGAATGAGGCCCATCTGGACCTGGGGGGGAGTTAATAAGTGGAGGAAAAAGCTCTAAAGTGACCACCTTAATACGTTTCAGGTTTTAATTTCGTCTTCCAGAAAGGCAGCACTAATTGTGCCAGAAGAGTTTAGTCTGTAAATCAATAGGGTTGAAGTTTTAGGAATTTACTACTGCGGGTTCTGGAGGTAGAACCTGCAAATGTTTGCAAAAATTTTGTTGATATTCTGCAGTCAACTGAAAGTTGAGCACATTTGTAATAGAACTGCAGTTACTAAAGCTGCGTTCTTATTACAAATGTGCGCAAATGTTCGTCAATATTCTAATGCCAAAAAAAATCCCACAAATTCACAATTGTGTTGTTTCCATTAAATAAAAACGCAATAAAAATTTCACATGAATAAGTTTGTTCATAGGATAAGTCATTAAAAAACATGCTGCGCCTTCTGCTCCTCCTACTCCTTCCTGTTGTCGTCGTCTTCGTGGTTTCCGGCAGTAGTAACATCGGAATTGCTGTGAATAAGAAATGCAAGAAAAATCACACAAATAAGTTTGTTCACGCGATAAGTAGTTAAAAAATGTGGAGCACAATCATCCTCTAACTACTTCATGTCACCTTTTCTCTGGTTTGCGCCAGCGGCAACGTCTGATTGTTGATCACTTGACTTAACGTGAGGCGATCAAAGTTTTCCATTTCAGTTTATCAAAATACATTAATTATTGACCCGGCCAAGAAACCGCCTCATCCTAGAGCCAAAACTTTTTATCTGAAAACGTGAGTTTTTGTTTCCAATAAGAAAATTTATTTTTGTGATTTCTTTGTCCATATATAAAATAGTGTATTTCCCAAAACTGCAATGTAAACACTTTTTTGCATCACACAAATCCAGTGATCAACAACAGGATGTTACTACTGGCAGAAACCACAAGGAAAACAGGAAGTAGTAGAAAGATAATGGGGGGTGGCGTGTTTCTTAATGACCTGTGGTGTGAACAAGCTATTCACATGACTTTAATGATCTTTCTTATTTAATGTGTTTTTTTTGTTAAAGTTTTGTGTAAATGTATAACATTGATGCAGCTATTGGCTGATAAAAGCATCTGAACTGATTTCTGAGCAGCTGCAGTTCATTTAGGATCTTTAGTTCTCTCTTCTCTCTCTGTGGCAGCGTCGCCTCCCTGAAGCCGGCAACACGTTAGTTTGATAAATCTTTCAGGTGTCACATGTGCAACAGGACCTCCACGTTAGCCACAAACGGAGGAAAACAACCAGAAAACGATTCTGTGACGGTTTCAGCCCCGATCGAAGCAGCAGGAAAAGCTGCCATCCAGCCACCACTGAGGTGTCGTCTTAATCTGAAGCAGATGTGGCGACGTTCGAGAGCGTTACTGTAAATTACCTCCTCCTTCGTACAGCAACCACCCAGAGATTTACGTTGGAGTCAAGGCGCAGGAATGTTATCTGCAAAGAGAAATCCAAGTGCCTTGAGTCACAGTAAAACATGGAGCTTCCCACAGACCTTCAGGGAGATCAGGGTAATGCTGTCAGTCAACGCCGACACCCCCAGAGAGACGCAGCCGATAAAAATGTTCAGCCGTAGATTCAAACCTCTGCATGCTCTCCGTCCCAAACAAAGGCCACAGCGGACATTTATGGCAAAATGAACGTATATGTCGAGCTGCGCTCAGCAGGAAAGCGTTGCATGTTCACATCTGTGTTTATGAGGATGTTTGATGCTGGGTTTTTGTGATGATTGGGCGGCTTTTCAGTCCCTGCAGGTTCAGCGTTTCCTCATACAGGCTGATTGTCTGTTTCCTCTCATAAAACCAACGAATCAAAGAAGCGATCAGAAACTGCTGACCTCAGGTCAGTCAGCAGGAAACATGGATTATCTTTAGGCATGTTGATGTCTAAAAAAGCCTCCTACACAGCGGTAGTTGTTTTATGTTGGTTTATTCTGGTGAAAAAGTTCTGCTGAGGTTAAAAACAATCACATGACAGCTAGTCTGGTAAAAGCCCAACGCTTCCTTTTAGTGTAACATCGGACGCCCGGTATATTTGGAAATTATTTGAGGCCTCTAAAAAGGCTTAAACATTAATAGTTCAAATACAAAATAGAACTTAGTATAAATCAACACACAGCCAATAAAGTGTCAAGAGGTATTTAAGCCTCCAAAGTTGCAGTTTCTTATGAACTGTTTAGATATTCTCTATAAAAAACTCTTATTTACCTTTGTTTTGACTAAGTATAGATTTAAAGAGATATATCGTTGGTAAAATATTTACAGGGCTGCACAGTGGCGCAGTTGGTAGAGCTGTTGCCTTGCAGCAAGAAGGTTCTGGGTTCGATTCCCGGCCCGGGGTCTTTCTGCACGGAGTTTGCATGTTCT
>CAEGAE010082810.1:0-15463 GCA_903067095.1 Girardinus metallicus | reverse complement strand
TTGGGGTTAAGTGCCTTGCCCAAGGGCACATCGACATGGGGCAGGAGGAAGCTGGAATTGAACCTACAACCTTCCGATCACAAGACAACTACTCTTCCCACAGAGCCACAGTCGCCCCCTAACGCTACTAAAGGCTAGGCTAGCGTGGGTCTGCTAGGCTGACTATGGGAAGTGTTAATGTTGCTGGTGCAAGAACAAGTAAATACTGAACTTAAAGCAACATTTTTCTTGGTAAATGCTACACTGCAACCTCAAAACTACTACAGCAACTCCGATAGGTCAAAGTTAGACCGGTGCTGAGTCTGAACTGCTTTGGTGGAAACGGCCTGTAGCAGGAAGTCCCATTTCAAAAATAAAAAGTTTGCATATTTAATGTGCAAATGTTAGAGGTCTCTGTTTAAAGCAATGGGACTTAATGATTATTATTATTTTTTTTTTAAACAATACTTTACCTTCTGAATCTTGCTTCATTCAGACATTTTTGCTTTGGTGCGAGTCCCGTTTGTGGAAATTTAACGAGCATTATAATGACAGATGTGGTGTTTTCTGCCTGCAGTTGGTGTTTGACATGCTGGTGCTGCAGAAACACAACACAGAGATGACGGTGGCGGCAGGGGAAGCCCTCTACACACTCGTCTGCCTGCATCAGGTAAGAAAACATCCCAGAAAATCAACGCGCAGCGACGAGGCCTTGACCTTTTTAAAGGCAGCAGATTGTTTGAAAGTCGTTGACGCGTCATACTCCATGTTTATTCAGAATGTCATTTATTGCCATCGGCTTTCCGTCAGAATTTAGATTAATATTGACAAAATATTTAAATTTAACAAATCAACTTTGCTTACTTCGTAACTGGATATTGTCTTTTTCACAATATCCAGACGTTTGTTATACCAAGCAAGCAAACCAATAAAGTCTGGCTATAACTTCCATTTTTATTTTTATTGGGGTCAAATAAACGCAGCAAAGCTGGTTCGCGCAGCTGGTTATTTTGCTTTTGACTTTGTGCATTTAAATTTAAACTTTATTTTGTCCTGTCTTGTTAACTGGAAAAAGTTTGGTTGAAACTGTGAGATATTTGTTCCAAAATATTCCCAGGTTGTCCACAAATCCTTCAAAAATATCCATAAGTCTTAAATTCATGCATCTAAAAATTAGGGCTTCCAAATGTCTTAAATTCATCTCAACAAAACGTAAGTTGGCCTGAAATTCGTTAATCACAGGTCTTACATTTTGTTGTGACCTGACTATGCTACGTAATTTATTTTTTCCGTTGGGAATTTTCTGTCAGGCAAAAGTTTGAGTCGCCGCAGACATCGTGATTATGTTCTGAGACGGGTGAGGCTACCGCTAACTAGCTGCTAACAAACGCTTGCTGATTAGCTAGCATCATCACTTCTGATGCTAACCTGTACAAAGCAAAAAAATAAAAACAAAAAGCTTGGTGCTATTTTGATACAAGATGTTATATTAATATGCATCTTAAAAAGCCTTAAATGTGAGTGGATGAAACCTGCAGAAACCCTGATTTCCCCTTCCTGGTTCCTCCACTCTGCTGCTCCTCGTTTCAGGCGGAGTACTCGGAGCTGGTGGAGACCCTGCTCTCCTCCCAGAGGGACGCCGTGATCTACCAGCGGCTGGCCGACGCCTTCAACAAGCTGACGGCCAGCAGCACGCCGCCCACCATGGACCGCAAGCAGAAGGTGGCCTTCCTGAAGAGCCTGGAGGAGTTCGTGGCCAACGTGGGCGGCCTCCTCTGCGTGAAGTAACCACTGAGAACCGATCCCTGAATACTCCATCATTCTGAAGACGCCCTCCGTGCCCCGGCCCTTCCCCTCTGCATCCCACTACGCTCAGCAGGATCTATCCGCCTCCCAGGATCCTCCACTCAGCTGAATGTTTCTTTTTAATTGCTTTGTTTTTACCCCTCTGTATAACGACACCTGCGGCGCCAAGAGAGTTTTTGATGAAGTGACATCTTAAAAACCGGACTGCAGAGCAGACGGACTCGTTCTAAGGAATGTACACACACACACACACACTAAGGGTGAGACCTGATGCCATTAATTCGATTCTGGATGTGATGTAACATCTTCTTAGTGCAGCGTCGCAGCAAACACACACACACACGCACACACCCCAGTCCTTCCCAGAGTGCCTTTGTTTTTTCTTGATTGTTGGATGTGTATATGAATGGATCATGTCATACATCGAGTCAAACTATACAGACTGTGCCTACCTTCTGCCAAGAGTACAGCACCTCCAGTCTTGAATTGCATGCACACAAAAAAAAGCGTCGCCGTGACAACAGATGTGTGGCCGGGCCTCGCCTTTTCTTTTGAGAGAACTGATCCACACGGCACAAGGGAGCGTCTGCGTATCGGCGACCACAGAAAACCAAAATAAAGAGGCTGTGTGTGTGTATGTATATATGTGTATATGTACATGTGTGTGTATATATATATATATATATATAGATATATATAGATATATATCTATATCTATATAGATATATATAGATAGATATATAGATATATATCTATATCTATCTATAGATATAGATAGATAGATATATAGATATATACATATCTATATATCTATCTATATATAGATAGATATATATAGATATATCTATCTATATATATCTATATATATAGATATATATAGATAGATATATCTATATATCTATCTATATATATCTATATAGATAGATATATATACACACACACACATATATGCAGTAAACTTATAAATGTATGATGTTTTCAACCGGGAACTCTTGGGAAATGTTCATTTAAAGAATACAAATGACTGAAATGTTTTTATATGCCAGTAGAAGACGGCAGGTTGTACAGGTTCAGCTAAAGAGGGAGCAACTTCGGCCATGTTGACCGTAGCGGTTTGATGTTTTTTGTTGTTTTGTTTTTTTTTCTATTTGGATTCTAGTTGACCTTTTAGCATCCGCTGCCTCCACTCAAGACGAAGGCCCAGGTCCCGCCAGGCGCAGCAGGTTATTTTTCTACAGCAGCACATTCATAGGACGACGACTCAAACACTGGATTATAGCAGAGACTGTTGGAAGTGAAGGACAGCAATAACTTACCAAATAAAAAGGAGCAGAGCCACTTGAGGGAAGCATTATGTTGGAGACAGAATCCTCTTCCTTAAGAGCACTATCCCAGTTATTGTAGATGGCTGTTTTGTTAATGAAGTGTAAAAGTGTACATAAAGTTATTGTATAAAAACCTTCCGGTCTCTCTGGTATTTTTCAGAGTGCTGTCTGCGGTATTTATTTATTTATTTTTAATCGAACTAATTAAAGAGAAGATAAAAGTCCAAACAGGCTCTCAGGGGTTTGGCCTTCGCCATAAATGTGCAATGTGAGTTTTATAAAACTTTACTTTTTTTTTTTTTTTTACATATTTGTTGAAATGGTCAACATGTGACAATGTGGTATGAGACGGATAATCTAAAAACTAGAAGCAACAGCACTAAGCGGGTCTACTCCTGAACAAATAAGCTGTTGCTTAGTTGCTAAGGCTAGTTAGCAAAGATAAGAGTAAGTCTTTTTTGTTAGTTTCCTGCTGGTTCACAGTAAATCAAAATGGTTGTGCTTCCTGATGTTGTACTTCCTGATTCAACAAGCAGCTACTTAACCTTAAACAGTTCTACCAAAATGTATTTCTTCTTTAATCTGTTTCATCCCTTTCATGCTTTCCTGTAATGTGGTGATAGGAAATTGTTTTCCCCCCGCCATATGTTAACATGAGGGTGTATTCTGTTTCTAGAAAGTGTTGAGAGATGTTTTTATGCAATATTTTCTTAAAATACAAAAGAAGAGCACCAATGATATTTATGGGAAGGACTCGCTCGTCTGGCTTCCGTCGTGTAAATGTTCTAGAATCTGAAAATTATAATAAATTTCAGTTTAATTCATTATCTTTAGTACTTATTTATAAAATCCACCTCTTTTACAGCTGTAGATAAATATTTTACAGCAGTTATGGGGCAAAAATGTCTGAATTAAAAAGGTTGCTGACCCCTGACATAGGGTTGTAATGCAGCTGCTTTTATAAAACATTCCATTCATATGAATAGCTTTGAGCCACTTGACTGGTGGGAACCTGCGGGTTTTAAGAGTATTGTGTCAACCTAAAAAACGTTTTAAACCATGTTTTACAAACTAGAAACTCGTAAAACACTAGTGCTTAAAAGAACAATAGTAAGTCATAAATAGAATTTAGTAGTAAATAGTTTTAAATAGTAACAGGACAGAAAAAAATATCAAACAGTTCCCGAAGCAATAAGTATTAAAGATTAAAGCCTTTTCTTAGCTTTTGCTCAACAAATAAATAGACTAGTTTGACCCTCTGCGGTAGCCGTAGTTTCTCAGCCGCGTCATCTCCCAGCGACAGTACACATGTTGACAGCAGGACAGCAGCAGAGAAGAGTTCCTAATCAGGTATGTTAATCTGAGGAGAATGCCCTAAAAAACGTCACGGTGTTCCGGTCTGCTAAGGAGAATATAACATTATATTCCGCACTCTTTCTTCCAGGATCATTTTACTGCGGCTCTGATCACCGGAAGGTGGAGAACATTGTACTCGAGTAAGAGCAACACTACTTAAACGTATTTTTACTCAAGTAAAAATAAAACCGACCTAGAAATTACTAGAGTACAAAAGTACGTATTTAATATTTCAAAATGATGTCATCAGACAGACAACTTATGTAAAGTTATGTGCCGATTCTGATATTTTAAAGACAAAAACGACGAAAATAATACAAATGATTGCAAAATTAGGCACAAGAAACACTTTAACAAATGTTTTATTATTATTATTATTATTATTATTATTATTATTATTATTATTATTATTATTATTATACAACTTATGAAACTACTGTAGATATCTAAAGTACTTTCAGCGATAATATATAAAATTACTTCTTGGCCTCGAAAGGCTCAGCAAATAGAAAACTAAACAAAGGTCGTGTATGAACAAGAGGTCTCACTTTGTCATAAACTGTAGGTATGTGTCTGTATCTCAGGCATTTTTGGTTGAAACATGTTTGTTCCTCATTCAGTGAAGTTACTCACAGCGGATTGAGCATCCAGAAATATTACTCAGTTAAGAGAGTATTCTAATAGTGGGTAAAATAAAAAAAGCAGTACTGCAAATTAATATTATCCTAGTAGAAGTAAAAAAGTATGCTGTAGTAAAACTACTACTGAAAGTAAATTTTCAAAAAAGTAAATGTAGTTACTAGTGTCACCATTAAGTGCTTTAATTCTGACCGGAAATCACCTTGTTCTGATAGCGGCGCCTTTCACAGTAGAAAGTTCTTGAGGAAAAGAAACATTTTCTTTGCTTGTTTAGTTCATTCTAAATAATGACCCAACAAAACCAACATTTTGAGTTTTTTTTTTTTTTTTTTAGATGTGGATCAGTTTAAACCTGCTACTCTAATGACCAAATTTGTGGAAAGAGACAACTTTCACTTTGAAAGATTTGTGGAAAAACCTCAACCAGCTTTATAAAAGTCGGCGAGAAGGCCGCACAAAATCTCACCAGGATTTCACACGTGACAAATATCATTATAACCATATTTAAATAAATATTTTCTTCCTCTCACGTTTCAGGTTTTCTGTTCCTGCGCAGATTTCTCTTCCTGTCCTGCCCAAAGGTTTTCCCTCCAGCTGATCTTCCTCTGCTCACTCAGCCATGAGCGACAGTGACGACGACGTTCCCACCCTGTCCGCTCACACTCTGGCTGCCCTGCAGGAGTTCTACGACGAGACCAGAACCGGTCCCGATCGGGACGGGACGCCGTCTGACCCGTTCGCCGTGGGAGCCGTGGGGGAGGACTGGGTGAGCTCCAGCGCTCTTCAGTGCCGGTTTGCTCTTCACACACCAGCTCTCTGAGAACGCGCGCCATTGCCAAGATTTTGTGACGTAAAAATATGAGACTTCTGTTAATCTTTTTTTTTTTTCTTATTCTTAGAGATTCCCATGTAGAATTAAAAAAAAAACAACAAACATATTTCACCGCGGGTACGGTTTTTATGTGCCGATCCCCAGTGTTGTTTGGTCGCCAGAAAGAAAACCAAAACATGGTTCGCACCAAGAATTGGGAAGATTTTATCCAAATTGAAATGTTTAATTTAGAGGAAAAACCAGTAATCTCTACAATCCCACTTCTTAGTCCACACATATGAATAATCCAGCAGACAACCCGGCCGCTGTTAACCAGAATTAGCCCGTTTCTATAAGAATTTAACCGAAATTCAAGGATTCAAGGATTTTTTTTATTTTTGTTTATTGTCATGCCACTTAGTTAGCTCGTGGTACAAAATTTGGACTCTGGGGCCCAAATCGAGAAATCCACCACGACAGAAAATAAATAAACAATAAAGTAATTTAAGTGATATAGATCTAATCATGTGTTCGTGTGTAACTAATCTATGAGGAGAAGCTGCATTTGGTGCAGCCCGAGTTAAGGAGTCTGACGGCTAAAGGGTAGAAACTGTTCCCCAGCCTGGTGGTTTTGCTCTGGATGCCCCTCGGCCTCCTGCCTGAGGGGAGCGGCTGGAACAGCCTGTGTGCAGGATGGTTGGGGTCCTTCGTGATGAGGAGCGCCCTCCTCCCGCATCCTGCTGTGTCCAGGTCTGAGGTGGAGGAAAGGCTGCTGCCCACAGTCCTCTGCGCAGCCTTGACCACCCTCAGCAGTGCAGCTGCTGTGCCACACGGTGATGCAGGTGCAGAGCAGTCCAGCTCTCCGCGGCTTCCTGAGGAAGTGGAGACGCTGGCGGGCACTTCCTGACCAGATGGGAGGTGTTGGTACTCCAGCTGAGGCCACTGGATATGTGGACACCCAGGTAGCTGGAGAAAACCTCCACAGCTGCTCCTCGGTGTACGGGGGCTGAAGGGGTGACGTTTTTCTACTGTCTGAAAGGTGGAAAACGTTTGAAATGTTGTTCTACATCGGAAAATACTGCCGCTTTTACGACTGACTTTTAGGGTCAGACTAAGAAAAAAAATAGATACAAGAATAAAATTAAAATAATAATAAAAAAAAATGTGATGATAATGTTACAAGAATAAACTTGTACGAGATTAAATTAGTAATGTTGCACGAATAAAATTTGTAATATTCCGAGAATAAAATCGTACAACAGTAAAGACCTAATATTATGAGACTAGAGTAAAATGAATATAAAAATAAAGTCAGCATTTTGAGAATAAAGACAAAGTACAAGAATAAACTTGTCACATTATAACTTTATTCTCGCAATTTTATTTCTTCAATCTTCTTAGCGCGGCTCTAATACTCCGTCGTACATTTTAAAGCTCTTTATATCTTCTGAATTTCATGTTGGTGGAGGGAAGAAACGAGAAAAGTAGAGCCAAACACATAATATGTGGAGGTAATTTTAACCTGCATTGACACCGGTTTACTTGTCTGGTCCTGTGTTCGCCAGCGGATGAGTCAGTTCTGGTACAGCGACGAGACGGCAGCGGTGCTGGCGGAGGAAGCGGTACGGCAAGCCGGAGAGGGAGGCAGGTAAAGGCGCACATTGTTGAAGATGAGACACACATGGATGTAATACCCAGATAATGCTGCAGATGGCAGCACCTCTTTTATAGAAGTTTTAGTATTTTTCCTTTTTGGTAAGCAGAGGAATAATTCAGTATCCCTCCTGAAAAACGCAGGGGTTCACCAACTCAAATTTAAGATGTTTTAAGACAACCAGGAATTAAATTTAAGACCTGTATCACAACTTAAACCTACAAAAGAAAGTTGCATTTTTTTTTTTATAGTAGTAAGCGAGTAGTAATTCATGGCCTGGCTAACTGGCGATAAGTTACACTTACTCAAAAAAGTTTGCTAGCTAGCAAGAGTTTCTTAGCGGCTAGTTAGCGGTAGCCTCTTGAGTCACAAATTGCAGTGAAGATGTTTAAGGCTCAAACCTTTGCCTGACAGAAAAGTCACAAATAAAAACTACCTATACAAGAGATGATAGTCCTGCCACAACAAAAGACCTGGGATTCATTTATTTAAGCTCAACTTCATTTTTTTAAATGAAGACATTTTAAGGATGCGGATTATGACAGACTGCAGTGATGCTCAGTTGAGCAGATTTGTAAAGTATAGTATTGCAAATGGTCCCCTGATTTGGTTCAGGTGTGTATTTCATTCTTCTTTGCTTCCCTTTTCCGTCAGGATAGCGTGCGTGAGCGCGCCCAGCGTCTACCAGAAGCTGAAGCAGGGCGTGGTGGACGGCTCCAACAGGGTGTCGGCCGTCGTGCTGGAGTACGACCGCCGCTTCGCCGCCTACGCCGACGACTTCATCTTCTACGACTACAACGAACCGTTGTCCCTCCCCTCCGCCGTGGCGCCGCGGAGCTTCGACATCGTCCTCGCCGACCCGCCTTACTTATCCGAGGAGTGTCTGAGCAAAGTGGCCCAAACCGTCCAGTACCTGAGCAAAGGCAAAGTGCTGCTGTGCACAGGTGAGAACAAGAGGAGTTTGTAGGAGGGGAAATCTGTAACGCTCTATTGTCTTAAATCAACGTCTTCTGGTTCTGCCTCCAAAGGAGCCATCATGGAGAATGTTGCCAAAGAGCTGCTAGGGGTAAAAATATGCAGCTTTTTGCCCAAACACAACAGGAACTTGTCCAACGAGTTCCGATGTTTCGTCAACTATCCTTCGGACCTGCTGTGCAGCCGAGGAAGCGGGAACCTTGGACACCCGCTGTTTCCAGGAGGACGAGCTTAAAGGCAGCATTCAGGACATCAGGGAGGAAGAGAAACTGGACAATTTAATTTGCCGTGAAATCAGTTAACAGAATCATAATCTGCTACTGACATTTAAAAGATATTAGTATTATTTTAGCAAAACCCAGGAAGTGTTTTCAACTTTTATTATGCATTTTTCATTCATTACATCAAAGCGAGTGAGCCTTTTTCTGCTCTCGTGTCTCAGTGGATCTACCTCAAATCAGAAATTTGCACATTCAACCCATTTCTTTTCTCCATTAAACCGATTGCTGAAAAGTTGCAAATCATACCTGAATCACGTGACTCTTGTAGCTTTTCTCTGAGTTGTCTCACAAATATCAGAAACAAACATTTCCAGTAGTCAACACTTTATATCTGATAGTATAAAAACAATAGTTCCATTGAAATAACATTTTTTTCCCCATTACGCACTAATTCAGCATTGATACTAATAAGTTTTGTGTGACTGAGTAATTGTGAATTTAAAACATAACTGGATGTTTCTGCGTTTGAGCTGAAGAATAAACAAATGTGGGGTTGAAGGAAGAAATTGATTCTGCTGAAAATGCTCAAACGATTTTGGTATCTTTTTTTTGTTTTTGTTAAATTATATTTTAATAATTCCTTTTTTTTATTATTATTTAGGAAAAAGCAAGACAGCTAAGCTAACTTAGTAATAGTAATTTAAGTTACATAATAGAATTGTTTTAAAGTTTCAATTGTTTTTAATTTTTTATCCTCTTGTCAGTCCCATGATTCAAACAGAATCTTTAGACCGTAAAATAGAAATTGGTTTCTTAATCGAAAATTGTCTCTTAATCGAACCGTGACCCTAAAAATCGGAATCAAGTCGAATCGCTTCCCGAGTAAAATGACGACAGAGCTTTATAAAAACATTGCTGCGTGGTAAAAAGTGGAAGACGGTTTACCAGGATAATGTTTCAAAAGCAGGGGTCCGTGGCTTCTTGGTTTCCAAAGGTTTTTATATTAGTAGTATCGGAGTACAGGAGGGACCGCAAGTGGAGAAAAAACACTTGCGGTCACGACTTGTAATTAAGTCGTGCCCACAAATTGAACAAGTGGTTCCCACCAGTCATTAAGTTGTGGGCGCGAGTTATTAAATGAAGCCTCTTAAATTTTGGTTTAAGAAGCAGAGAAAGACAACAAACTGAAGGAACCAATATTCTCTTGTAATGCTAAGACGTTTTAATAAAACCTTGGTGTGTTTCTAACGGTTTATTAAAACTCGGGTAACTGAACTGTAGCTACTTTTCCCACCAGTAGATGGCAGCATCGGCCGGGGAAATCATGTCAAACCGGAAGGAGACCCAGATTAAGGAGGATATGACTGATTGATTGGTGGATTTTTGCGAAATCGGGACATGCAAAACAAAATTCAGACAGAAGTCTATGCAAAAAGAAAAAAAATATCATAAATATACGTATTTTTCTGTTTTTAATGGCACATGTTTTCAGCCTCTTGACTCGTATTACTCCAAATTAAAATCTGTTGCCACCACTTACGTCCAGTTGTGTCTTGAATTTATAAATAAAGTCTTCCCGGGTGTATAATTTTCGAGTCCAATTGTTCAAATTCAGCTTTAGTTTAACCAAAGCTGTCTGTCTGTCAAAGGTCAGACCCCCCGTCTCCTTTAGGACTTCTTCCCAGTAGAGAACATCTGTCTGGTTTTGGGCTTTCCTCCCTCCACGCTCTTGTTGCCGCTCTGGCCGTCTCGCTCCTTCTCCATCAGCGGCACGCAGGTGCAGCCCACGGCCACGGAGACATAGATCTCGGTGTAGGAGTGGCGTCCGCCAACACAGGAGCCGGTTCTCCGCAGGATGACGGAGGGAGCGAAGACCGGGGCGCTGCGGTACCGCTGGCCCTGCCCTCCGTACGGCCCGACCAGGCAGCCCTTACACAGGCAGTAGGCCTCCGGGATGTAGCGGGGGTATCTGTTCGGGTCGTACGAGATCCTGGGAAGCACATTCAGCACCAGGCTTCAGTAACTGCAATCCAAGTTTTTTTGTTGTTGTTGTTGTCGTTGTTTGTTTTTAGTCTGAAATGGTAAATTGTAATTTATAACACGCAGAGGTGGGTAGAGAACCCACAAATGTACTCAAGTAGATTTAAAGCAGCAATACTTCAGCCTATTTTGACTTCAGTAAAAGTACAGTGAAAGGTAGACGTCAAAGAAATGACTCATTTTTTTTATTTAAAAAATAATTTAAAAAAAAAGAGTACTTGATCAAAACACCAACCATTTAATATTTAAAAAATATTTCGAAATCAGTTCGTTTTGATGTAAAACTTACAAAACTTTAACAGAAACTGCAGATGTGTGTCTGGTGAATTTCTGGCTAAAACAAGCCTGCTCTTCATTCAGAGAAGTGACTCACAGTGGGGAGAGAAACCAGAAATTTTACGCAAGAGTAACGATACTTCATGATAATGTTAGTCAAGTAAAAGTACAGCTAAGCAGAACTACTCCTAGATGTAAATATAACTGAGTAAATGTAATTAGTTGCTACCCAACTCTGCTTAACATGTCATCAAATTATGCACGTTTTTGTGTTTTTTACTGGAGGTCACTGATTCGCAACCTTCTGGATTGCATTTGATCAAAAATATTACATGTTTAGATTAACTGGACCTTAACTGGATGATTTCACGCTGAACACTATTTTCAGTTTAAGATTTATGAAAACGATTTTGTAATCATGCACAATAATCGATTACTGAAATAATTGTGAGTTTGTAAAACTGTTCATCTACATCTCAGCGGTCAGCACGTTTTGGTCTTAGTGTCTAAATGAAATGCCAAAAAGAAGAAGGAGAAGAAGAAGATGCAGAGGTGGCAGATCAATTTTTTTTTTCTTTTTACATATTTGTTTAAACTGTCACAGTATAATATGAGACAGATAATTTGTGGAAACGTGGAGCTCCTCTGCTTCTCCGTTTTTATGTTTGGATATCCTAAAACATGAGTACTAGATTAACCGGCTCCTTTAATTAAGTGTTTGTCGATCCTCCACAGATTTAACTGTCATAAAAGGGAAAACATGTTTACAGCGCCAGTCACACACATAATATTTCAAAATGGAAATAGGAAGTGAAGATTTTTATAAAAAGAAGAGAAAAAAAACATGCGATATAACAAAAAAGCAAAGGAAACATAATGTAAAAGCTTAAAACATAAGAAAAAAAGTATAAATTTGAGTGGATGAATGGATGGAGGTCATGTAACATTTATAAGTCCAGGTTTGTTCAGGTCAAAGGGAAGTCATTTCTCTCCACGGTCACCTGATGCTTGCAAAAACATTTACACTAAAGTGAAAAACCAATGCCATCTGCTGGTTCCAGATACTTCTCACTTAATTGCCCTAAACCGGATTGTTTGTAATTTGCGTTTTTATTAGGATCAGCCTGGACTGAGGATGAAAACACAATTACTGTGATTTACAGACTGATTGTTTGCGACCGGATTTAAACCAGATGTTTGTGGAAAGTGTCCTAAATAGACTTTTTTTCTGACGTTTAGTAAATTAACTCAATGTTTCCAGTTATTCACTTCAATTTTTTTTTTCTTTGTTTTTTTTTATTGTTTTGAAATCAGAACAGGCAACTAATAGTTAATAAAAAATTAAAATAAAATAAATTTCTCCGCGGCTCCTACCTGTAGGCCCAGGGAGAGATGCTCCGCAGGTTGACCGGGAGGCGGGTCTTGGTGTCGGCCGGGCTCGGTGTCGCGGTCGGGCAGGTGAGGTTGAGCTTGTCCCGGGGCTCCAGCTGCAGAGCGTGGTGGAAGGCGCTCATCACTCCCACCGAGAGCCGCCCGAACATCTGCTCCAAAATCTCCTCCGGCAGGTCCAGACAAGGCCGGGTTCTGATGGTTTTCTTCCGAACCCGCGCCGTCTCTGCCAGCCAGGCTGGCACCAGAACCAGCAGAAGCAGCAGCAGCAAAATCAGGACGCAGATCCGACACCCCATCGCTGCGTTTTGTTGTGCCACGTAGCGCACAGCTTAGACCACTTCGTCGTTTTTCTCTTTTCTGTTCAGATAGCAGCAGGAAGTTCGGGGTTTTTTTTTTGTTTGTTTTTTTTTTTAAGACGTTTTATTCCCAGAAGTCATTTGTTCTGTGTTCACGGAGGATCGGTGCGCCCTGGACTCTGGAGCAGACAAGCAAACCGAGCCACAGGCGCGCTGCCAGGAAAACTGCGGAAACATTTTGGCTCATCACATCCACAGCGCCGCCAGGATTAACACTCGGCACAACAAGGACAAAATGCTGATCACTGATTTAGATCTCCTCCTTTCCGTTTAAAACGTCACAAAAAAGCGATTTCCTATTCTCTGCTGCGTGCACAAAGCCCGGTGGGCGCACAGAGCGCTGCGCTGCGCCATTCCACGAACATCTAAATCAAACTGAAGCGATGACAGGAAAAGTGATCCCCCTCTTCAAATATCGGCCTGTGGCTGTAAAATAAAAATATTCCAGCGATCATGAGAGCAGCTGATGCAGGCTGGGATTCTTCCCCGCTGTCCTGATCCCGCTCCCTGTTCAGGTCCGGCCGGGAGAAACTGGGATCCTTCATCAAGACAAACACGTTTTGAGGCTGATCAATCCTGATTAATCTGGGGTTTTAATAAACCAGTTTAAATCCTTTTCTTTACATTTTCCTTAAAAGTCTGTTTAATTGGCAGTTTTGTGAAATTTCATCACTATTTACTTAAAGGGGCATTATGTAAAGTTGACTTTTTCTTTCTTTTTTTTTTTTTAGCTCTACATCATGTTATTCCCTCATCAAAAACACCTGGAGTGTTACTTTGATTCTTTCATGCATGCTTGAGAAATCCTTTAATCTCCATGGTAACCATTCAACTACGTAAAATGCCAGGTTGGACCTAGCTCCGCCTTCGAAGACAAAGCTCCTCCTCAGAGCTGCAGCCTCTTCCACTCGGCTCCTTCAGACTAGCCAGGAGCAATTAGCAAACACCTGGTGGAGCTGAGCATCAGCTGAGCTCATTATAGGAGCTGCTCCTCAGAGAAACGCTGGTATAAAAACATTGTTAAAAGGTTAATAGAGGAGCCATATTGCAATGACTTCCTGAAGGCGGAGTTTCAGAAAGAGCAGGAGTTTCTTAAAGTGACAGCAGTCCAATTTCAAGGCATTAAATTAGGAAGTCAAATTCCTATTAAGCCATATTAGATATATAGAGCTGTTTTTTTTATAATAATTGAAGGTAATACAGTTACTTGATTGTGCTATAAAATGGCAGTATGTGCCTGGAGAACTGATCCTTGAATGAATATATTTAAACCCAAAAAACCTAAAAGCAGAGATGTAGAAAATGATCTACATCTCATTTATGACTTCCATGGCATGAAAATCATAAAATTACTTCCATGCCATGTAGTTGCACATTTGCACCCAAGACACTCTATGTCCGTTTAGAGTCCCGGTATCTGCAGGACAGCAGAGATTAAAGCGCAACAGGTGCATCTCTGAGGTCAGGATTTGAATAACATCTCAGGAATAGTCCTCAGTTCATCTGTTCATCCATCTGTTCACATTTGTCACTCTGATTCTGAGTAGAACAATGGACATTTCATATAAACTGAGAAATAAGGAAGAGATCAAGAAAGAAAGAGAGATTTGACTTCTAAAAGTGAGGTCAGAGGTCTAATTTGACTTTTTCCTTCAAGTTTTAGGGGAAATTTGCTCTCAAGGAAACGCCTCTCAAAGATTTCTCTGGAGAAGTTAACAACAGTTTATTAAAAAAATTACTCAAGAGACTAAAAAATAAACATAAATATGAATTTATTTGAGCCAAGAGTGTCTTCTGAGACACTTTCCATCTCTTAGGAGGTTTATTCACATATATGGACTGTGTGTGGCTAAAAGATGCTTTTTTAAAAAAAAAAATCCATTCAGGTTTGTTTTTGCTTTTTATGCAGCTCTGAGATAAATGTGACCCATCACAGGAGAACATTTCAACCTCTTCTTCCTCGTCTCCGACCAGGAGTCGATGGATCTACTCCGGTAGCAGGTCGTCTCCCAGATCTTCGTCTGCAAAGTCGTCGTCATCCGCCGGCTTCTTGGCCCCCGTCTTCGGTCTGTCCATCTGAGGCCCCAGCGGGTCCACGTACGACGCATCTGCACCCATAAGATCATGAATTTCCTGGACCTCGTTTGCTTGAAATCGCTTTAGAAACGACATGTTACAGTTTCACACAGTCTTCTGTATGAAGGGAGAGACCAGAGCTGTGAGGAAAACAAAGCAGCTCATCGTATCTTCCTGAATTAGATGGAAGCTGTACAGATTCCTCACCCAGCTCTTTTGGGCTGCTGGCTTCATAGGGCTCATTGGAACCAGGAAGTGACCTCATCGTGGCGCTCAGACGCTCCCCCTTAGAGCTGCTGCTGCTGCGGCCGCTGTCTGCAGTGAACACACACCCAGACACGCATCCTGAGTTATCAGCTTGGTCAGTAGACAACTGTTTAAAAAGGACTGAAAACCCAAAATCCCCCCCCCCCCCCCCCCCCCCCCCCCCCCCCCCCCCCCCCACCCACCCCCCCGCCCCCCCCCCCCTCACCCCCCCCCCCCCCCCCCGCCCCCGCCCACCCGCCCCGCCCCCCCCCCCCCCCCCCCCGCGCCCGCCCCCCCGCCGCCGGGCCCGC
>CAEGAE010082806.1:0-33606 GCA_903067095.1 Girardinus metallicus | reverse complement strand
TTTGTCTGCCAACGGCGGATTGACGAGATCCGACCGGAAAGAACGAACCGACAGAAACGTAAGTGAAAAAGCGCTAAAGGGTTGGAGTCCCAGCTAATTGTAGCTAAATGCCAAAAGGTTTGAGTCCTTGTTGAACGGCGTTTCAACTAAATGCTAACGGGTTGGAAAATACCTATCAGCCACATTGGCGAAAAAGGGAAATAAATACATTCAGAAGACCCTCCATTATCATTGCTGCCCTTGGAATGTGTGAAAAAAGAAATAAATTAATATCTTATATCAAGATAATGCTAAGTAATCAAAAATGATTAATTTAACATTTATTAAAGCCAGTTTAAGTGACTTAGTGACTGGTATTTTTTTTAAAGAAGTTGCTCTTGGTAATCAGCTGTCATGTGACCAATTTGGTAGCAAATTGGTCACATGACAGCTGATTATCAATTTCTCAATATTGCACCTAAAAACAACCTATTGAAGTCAGACCTGCGCTCAGCCGTTTGAGTAAAAAAAAAAAAAAACAATGTCTGACACGGAGCCAACGATCTCTGTGCACAATGAGACTGATGTTAGCGCATACATCTGTAACTAAAACCAGATGTTTACATACAACGAATAAAAGACGCACACATTTTTTTCTCACTGTCTGAAGATAAATACAAACAAGCTTCTCTTGTCTTAGGTTCGTTAGAATTACGCAAATTATTTCTATTTCCTAAACGTACAAACTTAGTGATGACTTTTTCTTTAGAGATTGTTTTTGTAACTTTCCTGGAATTCAAAAGTTTGCATACATTGGGTCACTATTAGGGATAACTGTCTTAAAAAGGTGAAACCTTTAGTCTATAGACAAGTCAACTGTCATACCAAATAAACTCTTGAATTCAAGGAAAGTTACAAAGAAAAAAATCTCTAAAAAATGTACCTGTTGTTCCCAAAAGGATGCGTTATAACTTTAGAATCTTCAATTTTACTGTTTTAAATACTTGTGTTGTTCATATAAGCAATTATATGATGTTAATGTTACAAATCTAACATTATTAAAACAGTTGACTGGATAAGTTTTATGTAAAGTGTAGGGCTGCAAAACAATTATTTTAGTAATCAATTATTCAATCAATTACCCCTACTATTAATTGACTTGCTGCATTATTAGAAAAAATAATAATATTTTCATTTAATCACTTAATTTTTAATTTAACCACGTAAGCCTTCTTCAACAGTGTTAGAAACACATTAAAAATGAAGACAAACAAATAATTAAATTCCTTTTTAAAATGAGAAAATAAATATTTTATTGTCTAAAAGGTGAAGCTAAGAATATGCCACTTAAGTTTTGACTGCAATATATTTACAGACAAAAGTGTTTTCATCTGAAATGCAAAATTTATATATTTGGTACAATTTTGGCTTAATCACTCCTCTAAATGTCTTTTTTTTTAGGCTATATACTAAAGTTAACAATTAATTGATTACTAAATTAGTTGACAATTATTTAAATCATTAATTAATAACGATTTATCATTTAGTAGTAAAACAATTATTTGTGAAAATCAATCAATCAATCAACATTTGACTACTTCCCCTGGTCCAGCCTGGAAATTCATTATTCTGCAATTTGCAATATTATTGATGTTCAAATCAAGTTACAAACAAAATACATTCCAGATAGAGAGTGTTGCACAAACACACACAAAGTTAAATAAACTTTTATTCTCACCGTTTTTGATTTGATGTGAAAAACCAACTTCCAGTGTTGGTCCGGATTCAGACGCACATTTGGATGCCGGGCATCAAACCTTTCCAGATGTGTTTCTCAGATATAACTTCCTTGTTTTGTTCACGCAGAACCTCAGATGCATCCGGGATAAACGACTCCGTCCTGCTGTCCTGCTCATGTTATCAGCCACACAGCGAGCTGCTCACTCACTGCCACTGATCCCTGCTGCAGAGAGAGAGAGAGAGAGTCAGCGGGGGGTGATGACGTCCCGAATGGAGGTTAGCTTGTAATTAGACGCGCACAGTCACACACTGATAACACGACCAAAACAACTCATCAAGAATGACCCGCGTTTCCATTACAGATGTGCGAAAATCTTTGTCGATATTCCGCTAATGTCGAAAAAAAAAAACCCACAAGTAACAGTTACATGAGATATTAAAAAAATAAATAAAAAAATCCAGTCATGGCGCAAGCGCAGATCGTCTGTTAGCTATTAGAGGAAACGTCGGCGGAGCGACAAGCCCCGCCTACTTGGGAGCGGTTACGTATGCGGCGTTTTGGAGAAATTGTAGTCGGACATTTTACGGAATAGCGATGGATTCTACGCTTTAGAATGATACGCGACTTTTAATCAACCGTGCGGTGCTGTGAGCTGCGCACTGTCCGAAAAAACAACAACACAAAACAAGCCGCTGTCCTCTTACCACTTCCTGTCTTCTTCTTCTTCTCCTTCGGCGTTTTCGTGAAGGCCGGCTGTTGATCACGTGACTCTATATGGTCACGTGATCAATAGCGGGAGGTGGAAAAAACCTCGTCGTAGCGATAAAACCTATTCAGAAAGCAAGTGCTATTCCGAAATTGGCATCTTTAGATTAAGTTAAATTATTTTCGTACTTTCAATTTGCGCAATTTTATTGTTGATGGAAACGCAGCTATTGACAGCGAAGAGTTTATGCTTTATGGACGAGATCTGGAACAAACTTCCAGAAAGCTGTAAAACAGCTGAAACACTGAGTGCCTTTAAATCTGGACTAAAAATCCACCTGTTTATGAAACATAATCATTTATGAATTTAATGAATGTTTTGATTGTTGGTTCTGTTGCATGACTCTGTTTTTATGTTTATGACGTAAAGCACTTTGAAATGTCCTGCTGCTGAAATGTGCTATACAAATAAAATTTGATTTGATTTTGATTTGAGGACGCAACAAAACAAATCATATACGTTTATTCCATCAGGGTGAAATAAAATGTTTTACGTTAGGAGGATGTTGCTGCCTCAGCTGCAGGATCGCCATATGAGCTTCATTCTTGGTGGATGCTGAGGTTCTGGATGGATGTAAGTCGGTTCTGATGAAACCTGGAGATGAAAGAGACGCAAATCTTAAATTAATTTGCAAGTGCACTGCAAAAACAAAAAACCGTACCGAGTATTTTTGGTCTAGTTCCGAAAGTAAACAGTTGAGATGAGACCAAAACAACTCATCAGTAACTTATCAGCAAGATATAGGAGCTTGTCAATAATTCCTCAGTAATGATGAGAAAGTATTAGTTCCACTGGCAGATTATTTCACTAATAAGGAAACAGTTTTCCTTAAGTGACGTTTTGTGTTTTCTGCCCTCTGGCGGCGACAGAGAGAAACTGCAGCACAGGAATACGTTAACCTCGGCACGTAAATGATGTTCTTTAAAAATACGAAAGTAATTTAATATTTAAATAATTAAATGTTAACAAAGTAAATATTGTGAGACCTCTCTGTTTATAACTCATATTGTCTTTTTTTGTTATTCACTCAAACGTTCACTAGATGTCGCCAACTCTCTTCATCTGTAGATATGTCGTTTTTTGCCATTATTGAACAGCAGTCTTGTAAAAGAAAGTTTATTCTGTAATTTTTTAATGACACACATTTAATTGTGTGCTCTAATGATGCCTACTGAATATTATGATGTTAATGTCAACAAACTAAAATGAAAGGAAATTAAAATTATCACCCTAGAAAAGCTAAAACAAATAAATCCTAATATAGGAACAATTTGGTTTTTATGCAGGTTATAGGATGACATAACACTATTGCTTTGTAATTTTATTATTTAGTTATTTAATTTCCCTTCAGGATCAATAAATTATCTTTGAATTTGAATTTCTAGCTGCAGCTGGACATCCGTATAAAATTTAAACTACACCATCTGAAATAAAACCTGAATACATTTGTATCTAAATAGGAAGAGATGTTTTTAGGGCTTTTCAGATGTAAAACTTGCCTCTTCAGGGGCTTAATTGTAACTGCACAATTTACCTAGGGGCTTTTTCATGCGCAGATTGGGATTATTCCTTTGTTATTCCCTCACCTGTTGAGCACATAGCAGCTCTGCGGATGATTCCGATCGTTTTATTTGCATTTACTAGTTGCTGAAAAGCAAAAACATCCCGTCAAAAGAGTTCGAAACACAAGAGAAAAGCCAAAACCTGAAGGAGGATTAGAGGAACCGGAGGAGGCCAAACTCACCAGTCACCATGGAGACGGTTGTCAGGGTAACATGTAGGGTTAGTATTCCAGCAATTCTTTTAATTTTTACTATTTTATTTAAGTAAACAACATTAATAAAGTGTACCATAAGCATAGTTATGATTAAATAAATTCATACCTGATTATTGCAGTGTTATATGCCACATTTAAAACACAAACATGTACGATATGTAAAAAAGATAAATAATTTTTTAATAATTTTGGACTATTTGTTTGTTTTGGACAGTTATATTGTCTGCTTGCAGGTCAAGTTTTCTGCGAGTTCACTCGAATGCTGCTTCAAGCAGCAGGGATGTTCAAAGTGTGGCCCGGGGGCCATTTGCGGCCCTCTGGGTGATTTTCTTCGGCCCACAATTCAACAATAGAGCAAATCTTTGATAAATTCAAGATTTTCACAGGCAAATAAAATCTTCTTAAGCATACAATAAAGATATTTCGTAATGTGTCTGTTTTCATTGATTGTGTTTTGTTAAAACTAGCAAGCACTGCCCAACCTTTGCGCCATAAATAAATATATAAACCCCCCAAAAGTTTAGAAAAATATTTGCCTGTCAGTTAAAACAGCAACTCTGCAAAACTCTGTTTGTATTTTGTATCGACAGTGATTTACTGATTCACTTTCTACACTAATTAAACTACTTTGCTTTATTAAAATATTGTTTATTTGCCATATTATTGAGGAGATAAAAAAAAAATAAATCAATCAAGCAAGTTTGTTTCTTTAGCACAGCAACATGGCAATTCGCGATGCTTTGTAGCGTGAAACACCATAAACGGATCATATAGACGACAGTTGTGAAAACCAATAACGGATATTACATCTCATTAAAATCACCATCAAATATGTTGGTTAATATTCCATTTAATATGGTTTAAAGCAACTCTAAGTCTTAAGAAATAAATCTTTTCCATTTTAATTTGAAAACAATGTGGCCTTTGAGTTCTCTTCACTTGACAATTTTGGCCCCAGTGGCAAAACATTTGGACACCACTGGGCTAAACGGTACTTTCCTTTGGTCCGATTGACAGTGTGTGTGTAGATATTTGCAATCCAGAGTTACATTTACACCATTTATTCACCCAGAACTCTAAAATTTCAGCCCAAACTTCCTCTAAACTGAAGGTTTCCCTCTTTTTGGAACCCGGGAAATATTTTTCCCGCTGCTCAATTCCCCCAAATCACTTTATCCACACACACACACACACCCACACGCAGGGAGGCCGCCCCTCACCCGCGCTCCCAGGCTGAATCCGGCCCATTTCCATTGGGCTGCATTAGCATACAGATGTTAGGCTGAAAAGGGAAAGCGAGGGGGGGAATCCCACCAGGAGGAGCGGGAGGGTTCGGGGATGGCCCTTGGCCTTTTAAAGGTCTTACACACACACACGCATACACACACACTAAATGGAGAGCAGGCATGGGGGTTGTGAGAGCCAACTCCTGCTTCTTCACTCTGCTGTTATTCATTCACCACGATGAAATCTTTGGCTTGACCACAGCTGAATGCCAACACACACTTATTTTCTCTCTCTCTCTCTCTCTCACTCACACACACTTAGGGTCCTATCTACCTCTTCTTACTGTGATAGATGTAAAAAATATTATATTCTCCCACAATTTGAGGCAGCTATCAGGTCAATGTTCATTGAGGTTTTTGACAGATCTCATCTTATTTCAATAATCTTTTCACAACTGACAGTCCAGTAGACTCAGTCTGATATTATATAATAGTTGGGACTAAAATTGCTTCATTTATTACATTTCCAAGTTTTTCACTGCATTGTGTTAAATAAAACACACTTTGAATAACCTGTTCCCCTCTTCGACTGTGGGGGCGCTGTACCCAGAACTACTGAAGGAAATTACATGAAAGCCTCAGAAAAAGACACTGAGTGCGACTTCCTTCTTCACCAAATGTAAACAAAAATGGAGGCAAAACAGGTCTGGTGTGAACGTACCGTGTTCTCATTCCTGGTAGTCTTGTCGACTCAGTTTGATTGGTGACCTAAACTGCAACAAACCTGACCGCTTAGTCCAAACCAAACTTCAGTCGATGAACCAAACTTCAGTCGAGAGGTCGCCTAGAACGTTTGGTTCATTTGAAGAGATGTGAATGCGTAATCGAATTCTGATTCAGACCAAAAAACCAAACTCTAACCTGCAAACCTCGGTCTAAGTTTGGTTGAAGTGAACTCTGGAGTGGTTTGAATGCAGATGTGAACGCCAAGCGGACCGTAGACCGCTCCAAAAGCAGGAAGTGGACTACAGAGCAGGGCATTGTGGGTAAGTAAAGCAGAAACAAATGTAAGAGTCAAATGGCAAAATAGAAATCTTACAACTGCTAAAATCTGACACTACTCCTATTTGTTTACATTTCATGAAGAAGGAAGCTGCACTCAGTGTCTTCTTCAGAGGTTTTCGTGTTGTTTCCGTCAGTGGATCTTTGTGCAGCGCCCCCACAGGCAAGGAGGGGAACAAGTTTTTCAAATCGACTGGTTCTTTTAATGGCACCAGCTGAAAATGTAACAAATGTAGCAACTTTGGTCACCAATCGAACCAAGTCTACCAGACTATCAGGTGTGAAAACACTGCAAGAGTACTTTCAACTTCCAAAGGAGTCAGTGTCAGCAGGAAATTTTCAGGTTTCTAGTGTCAGGTTTTCAAAGTGACACAAACAAAACAAACAGCGAGAGAGACGGAGGGGAGGATCTCAACTTCTGCTCCACTTTGTGTGAATAGATGGAAATCAGTCACAAGTATCTCAGTGTCCCATTGTGTGGAGGAAAGTCTTTGTTCGGGCATCTGTTGCCCAAACATTCTCCCCAGTGTCACTCATACCAAATTGGTCCGTCCGGACGAGTCCCAACAAAACTCACTCCCCTTCCCACACCGTGCGGCCCAACTGGGGCGGGGGGCGGGAGAATCCCACCAGAACCCACAGAGGGGAAATAGTTAATCTTTGTTTCTTTTGTGTGTCTGAATCCCTGATGATGACCATAAAAGGCCTCCATAAACACAAGCAGCGTTTTGTTTTGTTTTGTTTTTTTGGTTGTTTTTTGTTACTGAAATACTTGTGGGAACATTTTGGAGAAACTTTTCCACCAAGAGTTTCCTTTCATAACATAACAGCCAACATGACCCACGATAAAGCTGAGCTGTGTACCGGTTTTTATGTTTTCTGTTCAAAATGAAATAATTAAAGAGTGGAAGCAGGTTTTGGAGAATGAAAACTGATTTAGAGATGTAGATTTAGAGCTGCAGGTTTTCACGAGATCTCTTGTTTTACCTGCATCTTTCTTACATCAGTGCTTTCTCCTAAAGATCAGACTTTCACTGGCCGATAAGGTTTATGATGTTCTTCAAGGTCTGATGGGTTTTGTCAATTTTTTTCCCCACTAAAGCCTAAAATGCATAAGAAAACGTGAGGTTTTAGTCCAAATGGAAAATGATGTACGGCAGCGTTTTAGGGTCATTGTTGATAGAAAAAAAAAAAAGAGTAAATTTCTGCCAAAAAGCTCAAAAATATTTACATTAATCTCTGAAATTTTCTAGAAAAAAGTTGGAAAAGTCTGAGCTCCAAAAGTCAAAAACCTGTGAGGAAAGTATCAGAAATTTTGAGGTTACTTTCACATATTTTCTAGAAAAAACTTAGAAGTTCCTGAGCTCATAAAGTACAACATTTTTGACTTTTGGAAATTTTGAGTTTATAAAGTGAAAAAAATTCTAATTTTGAAGCTCAGGAATTTCCAAGTTTTTTCTAGAAAATTTTTAAGATGAATCTAAAAATTTTTCTTCTTTTTTTTTCTTGCAAATTATCAACTTTTGGAGATCAGAAATTTCTAAGTTTACCTACAATATTTCTAAGATTATTCTCAAAACTTATTTTTTATTGCACATTTTCAACTGTTGGAGCTCAGAAATGTCCGAGCTTTTTCTAAAATATTTTAGAGATTAATCTCAAGGATACTTGTTCCTTTTTTACTGTGTACAGGATCCCTACTGCACAATCTTAGGAGTTCCTGTCCCTGATTTGATTTTTACTGAACTCAAAAGTGAAACAAAGTGCATGCTTTCAATTTAACAAGTTTTACAGAATTTAAAACCAAAAAAAAAAAAAAAAAAAAACACCATCCAACTTAATAATTCAGAAATGCATGTTAAACCCCAGAATGACACAAAAACCAGATTGAGAAACTCTTATTTAGCAAAAGGCTTTTATTTTGAAATAAAGTTGAACATATATATTAAGATAAAGAAGGTTATCCAAGTAACGGCTGGAATGTAAACAATAGATGCACTTAAATTATGTAAAAAAAAAAACACACAATATCAAATAGCACAATATAGGCTTTGCTCTTACAAAGAAAAATAAATAGGACCTTAAGTTAACAAGTTTTCCTTTTCTTTAAAAAAAAAAAGAAACATCTCTGGCCTCATCAGGGCAGGCGGCTGAGATGATTTCAGGAGGAAACCAGAATGAAACTTCCCGATTTCCCTCGAACTCGCATGATTTCGCCTGCCGGTCAGAGCCGGGCCAGCTGGCCGGTGTGCAACAGAAATCGACCTACAAACGCATCGTCATCGAGCCGACTCTGAAAAATCTACTATATAACAATATAATACAACAGCAATAAAGAAACCAACACAGTCTTGATGGCGCTGCATGTCAGGTTACATTTTAACAATCACAAAAAAACGGATTTTCTTTCTGCTAAACGGCTGAACGATGATTACCAACGTGATTTATTTTTTCCCTACAGTCGGAGGTTTAACGGAGAGGAGAGCAGAACGAACATTTTGATCTCTGCTGATAAGGCAACCAAAAATAAAGAATGCCAAAATGCTTGCTTCCTCCTTCCCCCTCCTCCCCATCAGTCCTGTCATTAAAGCTTCCGGTTAAGCAGAGAACATGAACAACTAAAGTAAAGCGTAATTTCTTATTTAAAAAAAAAACAAAAACAATCACAAATCAAGAAGAAATAAAACATGCAAAAAGCAATAAATAGTCCTAGAAAAATGTTAGGCTATGTTAATAATTATAACACTGTATATAACCTGCTGTAACTAAAGCTACTCTGCAAAAACACAAAATATTAACAAGTAGTTTCAAGTGCACTCAATGTAAGACAAAACTAACTTACAAGTAACTTTTCAGCAAGATATATAAGCTTAATTTAAGTAAATAATTCCTTAATGTTGGTGAAAAAGCATGACTGTAATTATTTCACCTATAGCAGGACATTTTCCCGTGTTACATAATGAAATAATCCACAAACTTTTCATGAATACTAAGAAATTACTCACTTAAAACAACCTGTATCTCCCTGGAAAGTTACTTGTAAATTAGTTTTGTCTTATTTCAAGTGTACCAAGATGTATTCATTAGAAACCAGACCAAAAGTACATGGTAAGGTTTACTTTTTTTTGCAGCATAGGGGTTAGCAGGACGAGAATGTTAGAGGAACTTTGGTAACTAGAGGCTTCCTACAATCTGTGCTAAGGCAGTTCAGCTGAATCATTGTCAGACAGTTTAAAAATGGCTGACAAATACAATCATGTGGCCACAGCAATGCAACCAATCAACTAATCAATCAGTGACAGCGTACAGCTAATAAATCCGGTTACACTTGCACAAGGAAGAGGTCAATTAAACACAGTTGGAGAGTCCTAAATGGGATTTTTCAGGCCGATTTCTGAGGACTGGAGTAAAAAATAAAGTCCGCACACTTTCTTGGAGAGGACAAAAATAAAAATATCTTGAGATTAGGGTACAGAAAATTCTCACACAGAACTTTCTACTGATCAGGAGCAGCATGGAGACGAATGCTGAGCCGAGTACCCCCCAGTTATACTAACAGGTATACAACAGTATACAGCAGTTGCAATGGCATAAAATACAATTAAAGACCAATAATCAATGAAACAATAAACAGGAAAGGGAGTCAGCTAAAACTGGACAAACACTGAGCAGCACTACAGCTGCTTGGGTGGAAGAAATGCAATATGCACAACGACAGGCACGTTCTCTGGGCTGGATCTGCTAACGCCGTGGTTAAAAAGCTGACGCATGTAACTTCTAGAAAAAAAGTGTTTATTTTTTAAATATTTGTTATGAGAGATTATATGTGGAAAAAAAAGACAATCGAGCTCAAACAACCAATCAGAGCGCTGTCAATCATGCTCGTGTACACGCTGTTACGCTGCAGAGCTTGTCATAAATGCTAATGCTACTTAGCATGGATAAACGGTTTTCCTGTAACACTAAGTTACTTCTCAACCATTAGCGCATTTAGCAGCAGGTTCACCAAAATGATTGACAGCACTAAGAGTCTCTTCCTGTCTCAGATTGGTTGCTTTTTAATGGGAGCGTTGCATTTCTTCAGAGAGCAAGAGGAGCTTGATTTTGTTTTTCAGATTATCTGTCTCATACATAAAACGGATTATTAGAGCCTTACTAAGAAAAAAATACAATAAAATAAAATTATAAGAATAAGGTCACAAAATTATGAGAATAAAGTAATAATATTAGAAGAATAAACTCGTACAAGAATGAAGTTGTAATAATGTGATTTTTTTCTTTTTATGGCCCTAATATTCCCTGTTTCTATGGTAAAAGAGCGTTAACCTGTGAAAAGATCGAACTTCCCCACTTCCTCGCAGCGCTACTGCTTCCGTCAGAAACAACCAATCAGAGCTAGGAGGCGGGTCCTAGCGCTGTCAATCAACCTTATGTATGAGCTGCTAAATGTGCTAACGGCGGCGTTCCAGGAAACCTGCCATGACTAGCGTTGGCATTCAAAACAGGGTCTATTGGTGGGGATTATTTTCTTAATTTGGCCCTAACACTCCGCCATTTTGTTACATTTTTTTTGTAAAAGTTACACTCTGTAAATTTAAACCCACCCCTGATCGAACTCGGCCTCAAAGCAAAACTCCTCCCTACTCGTCTGAGACGGAGAGGCGGCTGAAGATGGGGAGACGCCGACCCTCGAAGCTGGGAGACTCGGTGCCGCTGGAGGAGGAGCTGAGGGAGCAGGAGGAGGCGTAGCCCTCCTCGGAGAGAGAGTCGGCGGAGGAGCAGCGCTGCAGCGAGGGGAAGCTGCTCTGGGAGGCCGGCGGCTGCTGGGGGAGCCGAAACGGGAGGTTCTGGTTGCCGGAGGCGAAGAAGCAGAGAGAAGAGTCTCCGCCGTCGCCGATACCAGAGAACGGGTAGGAGCAATGCTTGAGAGGCCCCGGTTCAGGCAAGAGAGGCGAAAGCAGCTCCGGACTCCCCGATGAGGAGGGCGGAGGCGAGACGGAGGAGGCCCGGGTGAAGAGGAGGCGGGAAGGCTCCTGGACCGGCTGGAAGATGTGGGAGGAAGAGGAGAAGCCCGCGAAGCTGAGGCTGTGCCGCAGCAATGGCGGCTTGTGCCTCTGGGTCGCGGCGGCTTGCACCTCGTCTGCATTGTGGATGAAGTGGCAGCGGGCGCCGTACGGACAGAAGCCGATGGTGTGGAAAGTGCGGCAGGGCTCGGTTTTGTACTTGGGGTGCCTGCTGAGGCCCCTCAGCTCGTCCAGGCCGTGGGCGAACTGGCACTTGGCCCCGTACTTGCAGGTGCCGCTCTCCTCGAAGGTGCGGCACAGTTCCGTTTTGTAGCGGCTGGAGATGTGCGGCGGCGCCTGTGGCGGCTTGCTGATGCACAAACCCGGCGGCGGCAGCAGCGTTTTGTCCTCCAGCAGGTTCCCCTCGATCATGCTGACCGAGCGGTCGACCCGGAAGGGGATGTGACTGAGGGAGGAGCGGGGCAGCGCCCGGCTCCACTGCTGGCTGCAGGCCAGGCCGAGGCCCCAGCAGCAGGCCGGCTCCGCGGCCTCCGAGCCGCTGTTGAACTTGGAGTTTGGCAGGGTCACGGGGCAGAGGGAGTGGCGTCTCTGGAAGCCCAGGACTCTCTGACCGCGAGACATCGAGCCGCCAGAGGCGCCATCTGTCGCCTCCAGGCCGCAGAAATTCTGACACACAAAAAGAAGAGAGAAAAGATGTGAAGTTTCTGCAACTCCAGGATGCTGGAGCGAAACTGGCACACTGCAAAAAGCACACAAATACTTAAAATTTTGTGTTTTTGCAATCCAAAGATTGCAAAAACAATCGCGATCTGAAAGCATCACGAATAAAAGCCTCATTAATGCTAAGAAGACTGAACTTTCCAGGATAAACTTTTAGTGTTAAAGCATATAATGCAGCATTTACCCCTAAATTCATTACATAAACTTGAAAAAGTACTAGACTTACTACACTTATTTTCCTCATGTACTACGTGAAATAATCTGCCCTAATCTGACGAAGAAGCTCCTATATTTTGCTGCACAGTTACTTGTAAGTTAGTTTTGTCTCATTTCAAGTGCACTAAGATATTTGTACTGGAAACTAAACCAATAATACTTGGTAACATTTTGTATTTTTGTAGTGGTGCAAAAACACAAAATCGTACCAAGTATTTTTGGTTTAGTTTATAGTGCAAATATCTTAATCCACTGAAATAAGAAAAAACAACTTACAAGTAACTTTTCAGCAAGACACAGGAGCTTGTTTTAAGTCAGTAGTTCTGGAATATTGATTACTAGTTCCAATTATTTCACTTAGAGCATAGAAAACTACCTTATTATAAGGGAAATAATCTGTCAGTGGAACCAGTAATTGTTCTTAAATCAATATTAAGGACATTTTTGACTTAGTACAAGCTGCTCTATCTTAAAGAAAAGTTGCTTATTAGTTAGTTTTGTCTGATTTGAAGTGAACTGATATTTGCACTAGAAACTAGAGAAAATAGCTTGGCAAGATTTCGTGTTTTTGTAGTGTGAAACACAAAATCGTAAGTATTTCTTGTCTAGTTTCTAGTGCAAACTTATAAGTAACATTTCAAAAATAGGAGTTTGTTCTAGGTCAATAATTAATCACTAATGATGAAAAGTACTAGCCTCGTCACTCCTGGAGAAGGGAAACTTTTCCATCAACATCCGAGTAACTGAACTTTACAGGATAAACTTTTTTGTCTAATGGCATAACTTGAGAGATCTGAGTTAAATGTCCAGCATTTGCCCTCAAAATTCATTGCAATTTAGACATTCCTGTATGTTTGTGACTAAAATTTGCTCAAATAAGGAAGGCTTCAGTTTGTTTTACAACTAGAAAACCTGATTTGTCTCTAGAAATAAGAGACAAAAGCACTGTGAATAACAGCCTCATCACTCCTGGAAAATGGAAACTTTTCAAACTCTATCTGACTGAACCTAAAAGAGCTGACCTTTACAGGATAAACATGTTGCTTTAGGGAACAACTTGCAGCATTTAGCATCAAAACTTAGACATTCTTAAGGATTTGTGAATTAAAACCAGCTCAAATAAGAAATGCATCGGTTTATTTTCAAACTTTTTACAGCATTCACACAACAAAAACACAAAATCTCAGCCAGTATTTTTGTTTACTTTCTTGTGCAAATATCTAAGTAAAAACTAACTTTCGAGTAACTTTGTCAGCAAGACGTCAATAATTCTTGAATATTGATGAAAAAGTGCTGGTTCTACTGGGAGATTATTTCTCTTACGATATTGTCCCACGGTAATAAAGGAAACAATCAGACAGTGGAATTATTTACTTAGATAAAGCTCCTACATGTTGCTGAAAAGTTACTTGTAAGTTAGTTAAGCGCAATAAGATATTTGAAGTAGAAACTAGACCAAACGTACTTGGTAAGATGGTATGTTTTTGCGTTGCAGTTTGATTTAAAGACTATAAAACATTAAATTAGAAGGATGGGTGGTTGTTACCTTGCAGAACTCCTCATCCAGTTCCAGGAAAGGCGTCAGGGAGTCGGACGGCATGATTCACTCCACTGCCTCCACCAAGTGAAGCAGCTTCAGGTCTGATCCACAACGGACTGATTTCCAGGAGACTAAACTAATTTCTGCAGCTTGTTTTGAAGAAGTTTTTTTTGTTTTTTTGTTCCAGTGGTCTTGACGGGGTTGATTTTTTTTTTTAACTCCGGGTTCTGGATTGATAAAGCCTCAGTAAAGCTGCAGTGCAGGAAAGTTCCTCAACCATCTGCTGGAATCTGTTTAAATAGTTGGGGAAACCCACCCCCTCCTGTCCGGATGCTTCAGGGGGCAGGCGGGGAGTTTGTGTGTTAATGTGCGTTAATGATGTGTGTGCTGGCGGGGGTGGGGTCCTGCATTGTAATTGTGTGCTGGGGGGCAGGGTTGGCACAGCAAGGAGGGAAAGGAGCTGAATAAAGCTACTTTCCTACCCATTCATGACCAAAAAAAAAAAAGAAGAAGCAGCAGCATTCCTCTTTGAACGGGCCGTCCTCCATCTTTGTATTGGATCGATGCAGCTGAAAGGTCAATAACAAGTCCTACTGAGCATATTCTCTGCCTTTTGGGAAAAGAAAAACTTTAAAAAATGGTATTCAGTTGTGATTAAGAGAGGACGGACATGCAGCTGCGACAAACTGAAACTTGAATTTGAACGCAAATCTTTTATTCTCCATTCCAGGAAGTTTCAGCTGTTGTTTATTTTCTACAAGGGGAATAAACAACATGAAAGAAGCATCAAAATAATTCAGACCTGGTGCAACAAACAACCAAAAATAATTAGAAACACATAAGATAAACAGTTTTTGAATAATATCTGGTCTTTAACAGAAGTAATAACTACTTGAAGCAACTGCAGTTTGAGAAATAAGTTTAAGTTTCCTTAAAACTTTATATTGGAAAGTTTAGAGACGCCTTCTTCTGCTGCCTCAAAATGAAAATTTCCCCCCCAAAAAAGTATTTTTCAGTCTGATAACAGTTGGAGAAAAGTTGGTTCCCCAACAAGTCCAGACATTTACACTCAAACCTCATCTAGAAGAAAGTTCAGATTTCTCTCCAACCCTGACACAAAATCCAATATGGCTGCCATGTCTATATACTATAGTAACATCAGCAGTAAAAAAGGCTTGTTTGCATTTTTGACCATTTCTCTGTCATAAACTCCAATGCTACTGTCAAATATTTGTTGGTGAATGTTTTGTTGGTGTTTTTAAATCAACGTTCACATAAGTGTATCATTATTAGCTTAATAATAGTTGTTGCTATTAAAAAATTGATTTGACATTAATTACAAAATTCTATTAGTTTTCCATCCTACAATGGTTGAGATGGGTGTGCAATAGTTTCAAGAGCTGGGTTCAACATTAATATAGCACATTTATTGTCTCAAAATTACATCATTTGCATTAAAATCCATTTTAATTTAATAACAGATTGAGTGGCTTTGCCAGACATTTGTAAAAATCTAAATTTAAAAGCAGAAACTTGGGGAAATCAACTGGAATTCATCCCGAAATCCAAATCCTGGCTTGTACTTTACCTCGACAAACACTGCCTAGAATCCAACATGGCCGACACCGCCATGAAGCAGTGACTTCAGCGGTAGGCAATTTCCTACATCTTACTGAATAAATTGTGCTCTTACTTGAGCACATCTGCCCACATCTGGTCAGTTGTCAGCTTGGGTTCAAAGTTCGTCTGTGAGTTTAGAAATGCCTCCAGGCCGAAATGGGGTTAGTAGAAAAAAAAACAAAACACATCAACGCCCAACCCAGAAAGGTTTTAGCTTTAAAGACGCCTTGAAGGGTGGGTGGGAAGCGTCTCGTTTTCTCCCAAAGAGCTTTTTCAAAGTAGCAAACAGAGTGAAACATGAGCACCTCATGCTAGCAGACTGGATTTCTCCTTGGACGGCAAACATTAGCTGGTAATTTTTCCTTATGGTTGACTCCAAACCTTTGCTAGTTGCTAATTTAAACACATAATTTACTTTCGCTTTACTTTGTGAGCTGAAGAGAAGCTAAGCAGACAGAATTTTCACATTATCCTTCTGTTGAAAACATTTATTGTTAATCTGTTTCTGATAGCCTCTTCATTTAATCTAGCCTAAAACAAAACGTTCTCATTTAGAAACACAGAAAGATGAAGCAATATACGTTCAGAGGCAAGTAGAGCACCCAAAAATTGTACTCAAGTAAAAGTAGAACTACTTCAACATATTTTTACTCAAGTAAAAAGTTAAAAGTATCAATTCAAGAAATTACTCAAGTGAGTAAAAAATGTATTTGGTATAAATATTACTTAAGTAGTGAGTAAATGATCACAACGTCAATCATGTAATATTTAAAAATTACATCTACAGACGGAACAAAACATGAAGTTATTAGGACATTTTGGCATGTTAAAGGTCCAAAATGACAGAAATTCACATAAGTAACAAAAAATGTCAAAATCAGGCAAAAGAGACATTTTCCCAAATCAGTTTCTTTCAATATAAAACTTTAATAAAAGTTGCATGTCTGTGTCTGGTGAACCTTGAGAAGAAATGTTTGTTCTTCATTCAGTGCAGTTGCTCACTTTATCTTGAGTATTGAGAAATTTTACTCAAGTAAGAGTAGCAATACTTAATAAAGTTACTCAAATAAAAGTAAAAGAGTTAAGTGTAGTAAAAACACTCCTGAAAGTAAATTGTTTCCAAAAAGTAGATATAACCGAGGAAGAAAAACTAGCTACTACTCTGTATACACTGATCAACTGTTGGTTTGTTTTTACAAAAATACAACAAAGCAAACAAACAAAACAAAAAAAAAAAACGAAATGGGAAGAAAACGCTGTCTAATGTCATCAGATCGTTTGTAACCGACATAATCTGTTGCACAAGGTAAACAACGCTCATCTATGAACAGTCCAGGGAGCAACAAGCGAGAAATAACCAAGCAAAAGCCACTGCAGAAGCGCCGCGGGCGAGTGAACGGGGGAGGCGATGTGTGGCAGCGGCAACAGAAACACGCAATTAGTGAGTCGCCTTATTGTTTGGATTTTAATCGGTAAAGTTTTGCGTCCAGTGGAAAATAAGTATATTGACAAGTAAACTAGACAACATGCTGGCAATTCAGTGACATTTCCACAGTTGAGGTCTTAACTGAAATAGAATCTTGTGTCCTCGACGTCCGAGGCCGAGACCGTCAAGAAGTGTCCTCGAGACGAGGGTCGGTCTGCAGCGCCACGACACCATGAACAGCATCAGAAAACCTCGCATTGACCCCGCAAAGGCCGCTCATGACTGGGCTTCATCCAGTGTGGATTCATCTCATTATTTTATTCTACCGTAAAAATGACCTTTACTCCAAATTATCAAAAATATCAAATTGTCCGTCAAACACTACTTTGATATTTGTGTCCATCCTAACAAAAAAACTGAGCTGAAATATGGAAAGAAACAAAAAGATTTTTTTTAAAAAACTTCAATTAGCTGAGAATATTAAACTAATAAACTGGTGAGACTGGAAGGATGTTGGTCAAGATGCCAACCACAGAAAATTTAAATTAAAAGTCCTTAGTTTGGTTTTATTTAGAGAAAGAAGACACACAAATAGGATTAAACAAATAAAGAACAACTGTACTTTAGCATACAATCATAACAATGCAAAGTGTTTATTTGGTTCACAATAGGGGAAAAAGCACACACATCTTCATCCACACAAAGAAGAACGATTTTATTCCTTTTAAATTACACACGCTTTGCCAAATTAGTACACCACTGCATAACACAAACCTAAAAGCAAAGATCTGTATGATTATTTAAGCGGTGTTTTCTACCCTTGTGGTTTATGTGTCTCATCTTTGGGTTGTTTATGGCTGTACAAACTGACCGTTTACAGGCAAACTGTAAAAGTGCCTTATCACAACGCCTCACTGATACGCTGCGCTGCTGCTGAGCGTGTGTCAGGTTAAAAACTGTAATGCAGTGTGGCTTCCTCCCTGTGGTTGCTTGGTTTTGTAACAGACTTCTCCTTTGTTTCCTTCTTTCTGCCTTTCTTTCCCTTATTTTTTCTTTCTTTCTTTTTTTTTTACTAACCTCATCTGCACCCGTGCCAGTCCTCTGCCACCACTTCCACCCGCTTAGTTCTTGTATTTGTTCTGATCGATCGGGACAATCGCCCCCCCCCCCCCTGATGTTGTGGTCTGCACTACCAGGGTGACACAGCAACTGAAACTCTTCTTACATAAACCAGAGTAACTGCTGGCCTGTCTGCGTGGTGGAGGGTTTGAGGAAACATCCTTTCATTTGTTTGTACTTCCAGTATTTACGCTCTGCTCAGCCTACCTGCATGTGCAAAGATTTAAACATTAGCATTTGGCTCAAGTTTTGTTACAGAGACGTAATAAAATGTGCTTCGGATACTAGTAACTTTCGACAACGTTAGTCCAGATTACAAGTTATATTTGTTCAATTACATTTACTTGAAAAAAAAATTTTATTTTAGGAGTATTTTTACTACGCTGTACTTTGAGTAATTTTATTACGAAGTATTTCTGCTCTTACTTGAGTAAAATTTCTGGATTTTCTGCCCACTGAATGAAAAACAAACATGTTTTAACAAAAAAAAAAAAAAAAAAAAAAAAACAGGCACAGACACACACCGGCAGTTTTTGTTAAAGTTTCATAAGTTTTATATTGGAAGAAACTGATTTGGAAAAATTTTATTTTGCCTGATTTTGCTATTTTTTTGTTACTTGTTGTCATTTTTGTCCTTAAAATACCAAAATTTCAACTTAACTTAACTTTGGTCTGTCAGATTATGTAATTTTTTAAATATTAAACGATTTATAATTTCATCAGTTACTCACTACTTGAGTAGACTTTTTTAATCTTACTTGAGTAACTTCCTGGACGGATAGTTTTTACCTTTACTTGAGTAAAAGTATGTTGAACCAGTTCTACTCTTACTTGAGTATAATTTGTGGGTTCTCTGCCCAACTCTGGCCCATGTAAAGATGAGTAAACGGTTTTTATTTTATAAGAGGCGCATGTTTCAAAGAGATCTTAATGCTGTTTCTTGGTAGGAGGAACAGGCCCACAGGATTACAGGTTCTCCACCGTACTTTACAGTAGAGATTAGCTGCTTTTCAGCACATTCATGGGTTGCTTCACATCAGACTCAAAGAGCTTAATCTCATCAGAGCAAATAGGTCAGGCTTAAATCTCAGGAGCACTCAGCAAACACGACACCTTTACATTTCTGAAGGTAGGACAGAAAAAGGCTTTTATTTGGAAGGTTATGCAAACAAACGTTTGGTCTAATAAACAAGTCTATGGGTTGCCAGACTTGTTTAACGCGGTCCTGTTCAAATCGTTTTAATCCAACTCCAGTTCGTTTGCCTGGAAAGTCTGGTTCGTTTTGGGAGGCGTGAATGCAAACTCTGGACCACCTACATACCTTGGTCTCGGTTCGGTTGAAGTGAACTTTGGTGTAGTTTGAATGCAAATGTGAACACCAAGTGGACTGGAGACCGCTCCAAAAGCAGGAGGCTTTTGGATGCAGGGCATTCTGGGTAAATACAACCATAACAAACCTGCAAGTCTGATGCTAGCAGGAGAAGTGGCTCGTGTTTTTTTTTTTACCAAAGACGGAAGAGAAATCCTACAACCGCTAAAATCTGATGCTACTCTGATTTTGTTTACATTTCGTGAAGAAGGAGGTTGTGCTCTGTGTCTTCTTCAGTGGTTCTTGGTGCAGCGCCACCACAGGCAAGGAGGGGAACAGATTTTTCAACTAGTTTGGATCATTTAACCAGTGGTTCTATAACTGGAGTTTATTTTTTACCTCCGTTACCGTCCTCCCTCTTGTTTCATCTGTCAAAGACGCGAGTGACTCAATTACATACACAGGTCAGATTAGTCACCATAACTATGCAGATGATATGTTACAATGTCACCAGTTGATGATGAATTCATTCATGCACCAAGCAGATAAATTGCCTTGTTGCTGAAATGTTCTCTACAAATAAAATTATGTTGTCTTAATAATACACATAAGAAAAAAAAAAAAACACAACAGCAATAACAACCCAAACATAACTATAAACTTCTTGGAAAAAAATCATTATAAATGTGAGATCTGAACGTTCAGGTTAGATTTTACTGCCAGGTTTGTACAGTCATGCTTAAAGCCTTCCATTTATTTCTGAATCTTTTCAGAGGCATTATATTGTAAGCGAGTGGTGAGAATTTCTGTTAAAGTCTTTCTGAACGAGTTCCTGAGACAAACTTTCATTGCAGCACATCATGTCTCTGTATTGTTAGTCGAGTGTAGAGCACTTGACAAATGATCTCCTGCTTTGTGTTGTGCTTAGCGGTGCACATTAGCATGTTACTAGCAGAACAAAGTGCCTCACTACGGTCTCATCTACTCACAGCTGGACCGTCCAGCTGTAAATGTCTGATCATCTACTTCCAGACATTAACGACACCAATCAGACCGTCTTTTTTGTTTGGTGGGCTATGTGTTTATTGCGCCTTTCTACTATCTTGAAAGGTCCTTACACAGACTGACAGACATGAACTAAGGAGTCACCATCTGCAGCAAGAAGGCCAGAGCTGGAGGAACGAGTCCACAGAGGGGCGCAGGGAGCTTGGTGCAGTTATGTCTCTACGGCCTTCGAGCTGCCAAGGAGATTAATATAAATCACTTTGCAGGTGGGGCGTCTTGGTTTTACTGCCTCTCTATCAGAGCAATGGACTTCGGTGTCAGAAACTACAAACAGAGGCAAAGGAAAGACATTAGCTGTTGAAGCTCCTCACAGCTACGTTGGTAGAATCAGCTCACTCACTCTTTGGTTACCTAGCAACTCACCCTTTCTTTGGTTACCTAGCAACAACCTGTGGAGTAACTTGCGCAGCAGCAGTTTAAGGTTTTGCTTAAAAGTAGCAAACAATGGCGTGGAGTGAAAACTGGATAAAACAGGAAAGGTCACACCACCAGTTTGGAGATGTTTCAGAAATTTAAAATGAAATATGAATCAATAACTGCTAATACTGGCTGATATGAAACGCTATATCGTGTTGCAGGTTTTTCATCCATATGCCTCATAGGAAAACCTTTGAGAAAGCTGCCAGCGAGGCTGAGTGAGATGTGTGAGGAGCAGCAGCAGAAGGACATTTCCTCAACCTTAAGTCTGCACCTTGTTTGCCATGTGATGATGGTGGTTTACTTTAACTTTGGCTGTGACTGTGAAATGTCACTTCCCACGGCAGTTAGCGGGGCGCTTTGGGTGGAGACGAAGACGAGGGAGGGGCAGCTTTACAGAGGCAGATACGACACAATATCCCACTGTGGCGTCGTGAAGGTTTGTGGTTCGCAGCCTGTTCACAGCAGAACAGAAGGGATGTAGCAAATGCTTGACTTATCTGTACACTGATTCTTTAAAAAAAAATAGTAATTGTGCTTTCATGGGAAACAATAATAATAAAAAACTTTTAAAATGTAGCTGCAAAAAAAAAAAAAAAAGTCTCTCATCTTCGCAAACATGCACAGAAGCCTGGTGAGTCTGAGCCCTTCTTGGCCTCTTTGTTAAGCCCCGCATGACAAGAGCGCCATTGTCCCAGCGCTCGTCCATATGTCCCCAAACACACGACGGTGAAGCGTTTCGGACAAAACGAGCGCGCAGGATCTGAGCTCACTGTCCTCTGAGGCTTAAATCCAGGACCAAAGCTCTTCCTCCGCTTCACGTGTCCTTTTCGCTGTCGGGTTTCAACAGATATGAAGCTGCCGCCTCCTCAGCAGTTAAACAGCTAGTAACTGGATTCAGGCCGTCTGATAACAAGACAGGCTTGTGCAGTTTAAATCAATAACAAATGGATCCTGTCCAGCGAAGAAAAGGGGAATTTTACAGTCTGCCAGTCATTAAAAAAATGTAAATATATTTACTTATTGTATAATAAGTAAGTAGCTAACTATGGCGTTCAGCCAGAAGACTAAAAAAAGTAAATTTATATTGGAATAACCGACATGGAGCTTGAAATATGGAAACATTAAACGTTACAAGCAGTGGTGGCCTTACTTCAAAAACCAAATTTACCGGAATTCTCCATTAATGAATGAATGGATGGATGGATGGATGGATGGATGGATGGATGGATGGATGGATGGATGGATGAATGAATGAATGAACGGATGGACGGACGGACGGATTCTATTCTTTTCCACAAAGGCCATAAAAATAATTAAATCAACTTTAGCATTTTTCCAGACTTTTGCACATAGTTTCAAATAATTATTTACTAAACATGTTTCTGCAGTTTTCCAGCAATCTATTGGCATTGTAGACGTTTTCTGGTTTGTGTTGTTCATAAACAATAACACAAAATTTACCCACTTTTTATTATTAGCCTGTCTTCTAATCAGCTAACAGGATGATGATTATTTTCACCAAACAAACAAAAGTTGGGAATATTTGCTTTTTCCCCAAAATATTGCCAAATATCCTATCAGCACCTTGGGAAGAGACGGAAAATTTCCTTCCTCATCCGTAATCTGAACCAAAACCTTCGGCATTCATTTGAACCATGAATCTGCAAACAGCCTGTAAAAAAAACAAACAGGAAGTAGTTTCCAGAAATGCATCGTCTGCAAAGTCCATCCTGCTAGATGTGATGCTGCGGCTCAAAACGAAGCCGTTTACTACCCATATAAAAAAACCATCCATCGTTATCTCTCCCCTGGCTGCCCTTTGTCATGGAAGCTGATTCTTTCGGGTCATTTCCATTTCAATCCACTCCGTGTCTGAATTGGTCTTGCTGTTTTCCAGGCCACAGGCCGTTCTCGCAGCCTGCTCAACCGGTTTATCTCGGCTGAATTTTATCCTCCACCTCCATTGATTTTTATCTCAGTTCTTTCAAGAAATGCGTATTTTACAGAGACCGAATAGCTTCATGTAAACATGGAGGGAAAATCAAATGCTGAACTGCAACACACTGGTTTTTATGTGGTTTTATATTTTTTATGAAATGTGATCCATGAAGAACAAATCAGAAGCAGAAAATGTATTTTTCTCAGGTTGAACCTATTTAGATCTTTGCAGGGTTCGTACAGAGTTGGGAAGTAACTGGTTACGTTTCCTTCAGTAACTTTTTGGGAAAAATTTTACTTTTACTCGAGTAATTGTATTATGAAGCACTTCTACTCTTACTTGAGTAAAATTTCTGGATTTTCTACCCACTGAAAGAAAAACAAACATGTTTTCACCAGACACACGCCTGCAGTTTTTGTTAAAGCTTCATCAGTTTTATTGAAAGAAACTGATTTGGAAACAATTATTTTGCCTGATTTTCTTTCTTTCTTTGTTTTTTTACTTTTGTAATTTTCATCCTTGAAATACCAAAATTTCCACTTAGCTTCTTATATTTTGGTTCATCTGATTATTTAATTTTAAAATATTAAATCATTTATAATTTGATCAGTTACTCAGTACTTGACTAGACGTTTTAGCAAATACTTTTTACTTTTATTTGAGTAAAAATACGTTGAAGTAGTGCTACTTTTACTTGAGTACAAATAAAGTTTGCATCTTAATTATTTCCCTTCTTATTCTACATACAGTCTTGCTTTTTTTTTACTTCATTTCTTTGTTTTTTAGTTCATTTCTGTATTTTACTCTTTGTGCAGATGTTTTCTTCTTCTTCTTCTTTTGTGCTTTATTTGGCCTTGGAGTGTGAACCAGAATGTCATGTCAAATAAATGAAATAAATGTGTAAAAAACTCAAAATAAAACAAGAAAATCCATCATCTCCTCTCATAGACGTTTGGTCTGATTTAACTTCAGGCGGTGAGAGCATGCATCTTTTTATTCGTTGTATGTAAACATCTGGCTCCGGCTGTATTTGTTCTGTCGCTAACAGTTCCTCTTTCTGCAATGAACTTTTCAACGTTAAACATTAGTGTTGCTAAAATATGGAGCAACTCAATCTAGATTTAAGGTGCTGATTTACGGGCTGTATAAAGTATCAGGAAATATTTGCTGGCGAGATAGGAGCAAAACGTTTTAACGGCTGAAAAAAAAAAACAAAACCGAAAGGCCGTGGAGAATAATGATAGTGCAAAAAGCTGGCATAAATGTTAATGAAGGCGGGAATTTGTGACGGTTTATGAATCGTTGTCGTAAATTTGTATTCTGGCTCGTCTCAATAAAATTAAATAAAGCTGATAAAGTGAATGACTACAACTGGTCATAAACAAACAAAACACTGGTTACAAGCCTGTCACAATAAACTGATAAATCATACCATAAGATACTGAAATAAACGATAATATTGTTGATTTGAGACCATTTTCAACTAATATAATGGTGATGGCTTAATAATACAAGAACACATTCTGAAAGATCAATAAACTTTAAATTCTAATAAACATTTAACACTGGAACTGGAAAACATTTTGGATATCCAAAATAAATAAATAAAGCAACAAATAAAATGATTCTTGAAGTTTCTGTAGACAAAATTGACTTCAAAACAAATGAGCTAATTGAGACCAAAACATCAGATTTAAGACTTTTGTCATCCAGATTCTGGTAAAAAGAGAAAAACTACAGATCAAATTATTGATATTGCTTTAATTTATCACGCGATTAATTAATTTATTGCGACAGTTTTCTTTGTGGCTCATGATCCTCCTGAATCATATTGAATTTTAAGTTTAAAAAATGTGATGAAACTTTAAATAAATAGTAATAACTATGATGCCCATGAAGTCCAGAACGTTCTCGTCTTACTTTGATCCTCCAACGGACCGTATGGCGTCTTAAATCCTTCCAGTTGACCAGCTGAACTTGACCCCTGACCCCTCCCCGCGCATGCAGCCGATGCATTATGGCACTTTTTCATCCGACTCTCTCTTTTTCTTTCCTTAAGAAGAAATCCCTGACTTCCTCTGTTCGCCTCAGTCTCACGGAGGGAAGGAACAGCTGCTCCTGCTTCCTACAACGACATTATCTCCAAAGAAAGACGTGTGTGTGTGTGTGTGAGTGCGTGTTTGTGTGGGTGTGTATGGGGGCAGGGGAGTGAGTGTTCTGCCACTGGATTATGTTTTCACAAAGGACTGGACCTCCCGCTGCTGTAAATTTCCCGCCAGTCCGTTTCCTATTTTCTGGAATCTGGCAACGTGTCGCACACTGATTCACACATGTTCGGTCCCAGCTGCTCGCTATGATGCAACAGGACATTACACCCGGAGGGTTTGTGCAAAATAAAGACTCCCTTTCATCAAATCCATGAGAACATAATCCATACATTACTTTATCACATCTTTTGGAAATCGCCTTAAAAGTCTGCAGCGTCCTATTTGTCCCGTGACAATGATAAAAAGATTATTTTTCACAGTAATGCCGAATGGCTGTTCTTTATACTCACCACATGCTCAACATGTGGCTTAGCTTCTGCTAAGTCCCAATACGACCGAGTGAAGGATGTTTAGGATAATAAAGATATCAGATTAAAGCCACGATTTAATGCACAATCGTCTATTTCTAGGCTGAGTTGTAATTATTTCTTTAAGTTTTTATTGAAAATTATTGACTACACACAGTTTGTCCATTAATTATGACTAAAATGCGTTTCTGTTGGATGTGAAGGCCCTAAATTGAGTCGGATGTGGACAGACGAGGAAATATGGATATTTATGCGAATGTTTTCAAAGTCCAGGTTGCATTTTATGCAACTTTTATGTCATTGATGTGAGACATGCATCATATTTATGCACCAGAAGAAGCCAAACAAGGTAAATCTGGATGTAAACAATGGTTGAAAATTATAATTATCAAAACTACAAACATCTCAATCCAGCACTACTGGTTCTGACTAAAGTAGATACAGACTTATCGACAGAAGTTGCAGTCAAAGCTCCACAAAAGGCCGTTGCTATTAGTTAGGCCTGTCATGAAAAGAAATTCACTGGATAAAATGTCCCACAAATTATTGCAATAAATGATAATATTGTTTTATTTACAAGTAATATAATAATAAAAATGGAATAATAATGAAAGAATACATTCTCAAAGATGAATAAACTTTAAATTCTAGTGAACATTTAACACTGGAAGTGGAAGACATTTTAAATATCCAAAATAAATAAACAAATCAGCTTCCTTCGTCTTCGCCGACCACATCCTGTGACGATATGGTCGGCCATTATTCCTTCTGAAAACAATGCGTTGAGTGACATTGTTCTTCTTCCACTCACGCGGGTCGCTTTCAGTTTGTAAACCGTTCATGTAGAAATTGGTTTAATTAATAGTATGAACGACCATTCAACTTATCATCCAGTAAATTTGTAATTGTGACAAAATATGAAAAATAAAGCATATTAACACACTCAATATTAAGTTAGAAGCATTTGCTCGTCTGTCATGACAACAAATTTTGCTAAACGATAAATTGTCCCAGAAATTATTGCGATAAATGACAATATTGTTTTTTTTTTTAACCATTTTCAAGTAATATAATGGTAATGTTATGATATTACATTCTCAGAAAGGAATAAACGCAAAGAACATTAAACTCTGAAGATATTTTCAATATCTAAGATAAAACGCGACAACAACAACAAAAAAATAAATAAAAAGGAAGTAAAGCCTCCACACAATCAAAACGATAAGTAGAATGTATTATGAAGTCTGTAAACAAAGTTGCCCTTCAAAAACCATTCACTTAATTTGATTAATTGCTTATTGGGACAGGCGGTGTTTCTACACTGAACACATCTTTACTTTCTGCATTGAATCAAAAATCTCAACACGTTACACTTATTCGCAGATTACGCATAAAACTTCATAAACATGACTAAAAACAGCGACTGCACCAAACCTTGGTGCAGGATCTGCAAACATGCGCACTGAACGCTGGTGCAGCACATTCTGATGAAGATGTGCAGACTGACAAATGTCTGAGAGGACAAATGTCGTCCTCTCTGACGCACACACATGCAAACCTTCAATGCCAAACTGTCAACTGCCACAACTGCTGGCTGTTTGGTACGGCGAATGTGTGAGGGAGACAAACTGGAACTTGTTGGCTGCAGACAGCCTCGGCCCTTTGTTGCAGCATGAAGTAACAGAGCGGAGGTGTAGCGCGGTGCTAAACCAGAGCCGTCTCGTCAGCAGCTGCTGCCGTGTTATTTTAACGGGCCGCTGATGGATGTTTGCGCCTCGCCTTCAGTTGCAGCTCTTTATCAGTAACTTAATCCGAGGTTTTAAAGTTTTTGACGTCCGAGAAGCAACATCATACTCTGCGGCTCACATGATGGCATTTACAAGGAAAATATTCCTTAATGGAAACAGAAAAAATAGCATTCAGTGTCTGCGGCTATGAAACCTTCAAAGCTGCTCCGTGTCCCCCGGTATTCGCTCAGTTTTCATGAACAGAATCAAGCTGTGTGTTTCCAATCATCTGTGAAAAATGCATGCATGTGTTACAGCACAACACTGTCACTTTAGTTTGGATACGTGGAAATGTGGAAGTTCCCTCTGTCGGACTTTCCCTGCAGCAGAAGGGATTTAATTTGATTTGGGGAAATATAATTTACATGCCAAACGTATTATAGAGCAAATGTCTTTCAAACAGATTATGATTTTCTAAATCAGATTCCTGAAAAGAACCCTAGTGGTGTCAGAACAGATACTTGAAAACAGTCTTATCGCAGTAAATCTGGTACAATCCTGCAATGTTTAGATGCATTTCTTCTCCAACACAACTGAATCGAGCAAACTTACTCCAAGTTATTCTGAATGCAGAAGAGTTCAATCCATTCGATTCATTTTAATCTCTAAGGCTGTACAGAAAATATACTCCAACTTAACTGACTGAGTTAGCTTAAGAATTGAATACTTTAGAATACTTCAGATTTTGAACAGTGTTCAATTGGGGACCAAAATTGCAACATTTGTTACATTTTCAGCTGCTGCCGTTCTCTTTCTCACTGCACTGTGTCAAACGAACCAAACCCTTTGAAAAACTTGTTCCCCTCCTCACCTGTGGTGGCGCTACACCAAGAACCACTGAAGAACACAACCTGAACTCAACATGAGGCCATGTGTCTCAACATGAACTCAGCGTCTTCTGTCTGAAGAAGACACTGAGTTCAACTTTCATTTCCGCAAAATGTTAATAAAAATATAGCGTCAGATTTTAGCAGTTGTAGGATTTATCTTTTGTCTTTGGTAAAAGATAAGACAAGCCATTTCTCCTGCTAGCGCTAGCATTTGTTTTGGTTGTATTTATCCAAAATGCCTTGCAACTTCCTGCTGCATTGCGTTCTCCGAACCGCTTAGCGTTCACATATGCATTCAAACTGCACCAGAGTTCACTTCAACTTGACCAATACATAGGTTTGTAGGCAGAGCAGAGTTCACTTTTTTGGTCTGCATCAGATTTCAGTTGCACGTTCACACCTCCCCGAACAAATCAGACTTTCTAGACAAATAGTCTAAATTTAATTAAAGCGGACTAAACAGGGCTGGTGTGAATTCACTCTTAGAGACCAAGACAGCAACTCTTATCACAAAAGGTTTGTGGTTGTTTCTGCAGGACAATAACAGACATCTTTCTGCCTATGTGTGGTTTATGACATAACTATATTCTAGTTCTGTCTCCACTGAAAAAGCATTGTTCGGAGCATTGTGAAAGGAGGAGAATGGGAAGCTCTAGTTTTAGGGTAAATTCACACCAGCTCCATTTAGTCCACTTTAATTGAACTCTGGTTTATTTGGCTACAAACCTCGATCTCAGTTCGGCTGAAGTGGACTCTGCTGCGGTTCAAATGCATATGTGAACGCCAAGCAGACCAAAGACTGCTCCAAAAGCAGGAAGTGGATTATAGAGCACAGCATTCAACCAAAACAAATCTGTAAGTGTAGCGCTAGCAAGAGAAATGGCTTTTACCAAAGACAAAAGAGAAATCCTACAACTGGTAAAATGTAAGATTTGTTTACATTTTGTGAAGAATGAGTTATTGTCTTCTTCATAGTTATTTGTGTAGTTTCCGTCAGAGGTTCTTAGTGCTGCACCACCACAAGTGAGGAGAGGAACAAGTTTTTCAAACGGGTTGGTTTGTTTGACACAGAGCAGTGTGAAAGTGTAACAAATTCAGCAATTTTGGTCCCCAATCTAACTGAGCCTAGGGATGATTTTAGATTAAAGTATACTAAATCTGATAATCTTGGTGACTTTTAACAAAGATTTAAACAACATAAATTCAACATTAGCAAAAAATCTAAAAAGTTTCCATCTAAAAATTAAATGTTGGTTTCTTAAACCTCTACTTCTCTAAGCTCTTTGGATTCTTTTGAGTTCTCTCTTGCAGGGTGTTACACAGCATTTGGTCTGGTATTATATGAATGCTGGGCATCAAAGAGAATAATATGGAGGTCAGGGGGTTAAAAGTTCTCTCTTTTATATTTTTAAGCACAGCTTCATTGTCCAGTCGTCCATTCAGCTGCCATGATGCTATTCAGAGTCACTGCACCCCATTTAAAAATCCAGCTTGGTTCCTCCCAGTGAGGATCATGGGAATATTTAACATTTGGGGACTGCAGTGAATCACTGCTGACATATGAGTCACACAGCACTGGATAAAACCATTGGCATGTACTGGAAATGAATGGGAGTGAATACTGGAAGTCAGTGACGAAATGTAAACTGCTTGGTTACCTTTGGCAGAAAACTTTTCAACCAATTTTAATAATAAACTGAACTTGACTGCATTGTTTGACTGCTAAACATTAGCAGTGCATGAAAGATTAATTTGCATTCCCAGGCAGGAGGCGGCCATTTTCCCTCTAGGGAATTCTTGGATGTGGCTGGAAAACCTCCAAAGAAAAACAGAGAGGACACAGCACAGCAAGCCTTTGCAGTTCAGTTTCTGACAAATCGCCTCCATGATCAAACCCAAGCTAAATGATTGGAAAAAAATTATATGAATGCTCTAAGCCTCTATGATGTCGTACTCTCGATAGACATGAAGGGGTAAATTTCCGCCAAAAGATCTTTGGTAGTTTCAAGAAAAACAAGGAGTTTGAAAAGTTGACTTTTTTTATAGAAAATTCCTGGGATTAAACATAATATTTCTGAGTTTTTTGGAGGATATTTACTCATGTCTTTTTTCTGTCTAAAATTATATTTACGATCTACAAACTGCATAGTAGTGCCACTGCAGTAGAAAAAAAAGGTAGATTTCCACCAAAGAAATCTCAGAAATTTTCTAGAAAAACAAAATATTTCTGAGTTTGAAAAGTCGAAAATGAACTACGAAAAAAATCTGAACTTTTCCAGTTTTTAGGCAGAAATTTACTCCTCTTTGTATCTATTTACAACGACCTTATTATGCCATCATAAAACCTCTATGAGAACAATCTTAATTTAAATTTTTCGCCAGAAATCGGGCCACTTTAAGTCCTCTCTCTGTAGTAAATGCAATGCAACGACAACTCGGACACAACTACATTGGGCCTAAATACCAAAACCAGACACATGTGGCCGTTTCCCGGCTACATGTGTCCCCTGTGGGGTCCAGGACCAAACACACGCTGACATAATTATTCCTGGAGGAGAAACATGACTAACAGAGGTGGGAGTGTGTGTTGGTGTATCTCTGGCAGACTTTAAAACAAACACGCTAACACAAGCCACATAGTATTGCACTGAACATGGTTAGCGTTAGAGCTAACAGAGCTAACCGTGTAGCCCCCCAGTGTCGATAAGCAACTGAGCCGCTTTGACCGCATCCTTTGGCTCACATTGATAATCCGAGTAACGGGTGTCACAAGGCTTACTCTGGGTGTGTGTGTGTGTGTGTGTGTGCGTGTGGTTGGCTGTGTGGTAATGTTTGAGCGAAGAAGGGTTAACGAACACAGCTGCCGTCAGTTGGAGTGTACAGCCGGAAGTGTGGATGTGGTTTACAGTTGACAGTATCTGTGTTTGTGTGTTCCTGTATGGGAACATGTGACGAAAACTTAGTAGAGAACTTCACACATTTAGGATATTTTTATTTTCTTTTTAAAGATGGCATTTATTGCCAGAAGCTACTTAGGGTTTTGTTTGAATATATTTAGAGAATATATTTAGAGACAAAAGTTCTTGTTTTGATGATAATCAATAAGTGTTATAGAAAAAAAACTATGGGAATATTTGAGATTTGTAATTCAGTCAATAGTCAACTAGGAGACTCGTCTATTTTTAGTGATATATTCCCAAAAAGCAGCAAGGAATTGGAAAAAGATTCTGGATTGTTTAAGTTAAATTGAAATACAAAAAAAATCTGGCCAAATCTTGGTTGCATTCTGCGTAAATGCTACCAAAACAAATGTGTGAGTCTGTCGCTCCCAGAAGAGATAACTCGTTTTATTTTACCAAAGTCAAAAAAGAAATTCTACAACTGCTGAAAACTGGCCTCTCCATTTTTGCTTACATTTTGTTAAGAAGGAAGTTACAATTAGTGTCTTCTTCAGAGATTTTTGTGTCATCTTCTTTCGTTGTTTTTTTGTGCAGCGCCACAACAGGCGAGGAGAGAAACAGCTTGGCCAATTAGTCTGGTTTGCTTGACACAGTGCAGTGTGAAAGCAAAACGCAGCAGCTGAAAATGTACCAAATCTTGCAATTTCGGTCCACAACCAAACCAAGTCTAGCGGACTATAGGGTGTGAAAACACCTTTAATGTATATTCTTCTAAAACTCAGCTCTAACTTTTTTCCATAGCGTTTTGTTTGGAAGTTTCCGGGACCAAAATTGCTACATTTATTACATTCTCAGCTGCTGTGGTTCACTTTCACTCTGCACTGCTAAACAAACCAAACCCTTTGAAAGACCTGCTCCCTTCCTCACCTGTGGGGGCACTGCACCAAGAACTACTGAAGGGGAACATCATTAAAATATCTGAAGAAGACTCTGAGGCCTACTTTCTTCTTCATGAAATGTAAACAAAAATGTAGTGGCGCCAGATTTTAGCAATTGTAGGATTTCTCCTGTGTTTGGCTAGAGCCCACAGGTCATTTCTACTGCTAGCGCTAGGCTAGCACGTTTGTTTTGGTTGCATTTACCCAGAATGCCTTGCATTGTAGTTCACTTCCTGCTTTTGGAGTGGTCTCCGGTCCCCTTGATGTTCACACATGCAGAGTTCACTGCAACCAAACCAAATCATTGGTTTGTAGTTGGACCAGGGTTCACTTTTTTGGTCCGCATTAGAATTTAGATGCGCATTCACACCTTACCAAACAAACCGGACTTAATAGACAAACGAACTACAGTAGGATTACAGCGGACTAAACAGGTCTGGTGTAAATGTACCCTGTCTCCTTTGATTCTTCAGGTGTCGCTCTGAGTTTTAGCACTTTTAGAAAACACCAGCCTACATGAACAGTGACAGCAGCGTTACATCGTTTGAGACAAAGAATCACATGTTAGTAGCTAAAATGCTAACTGCAAAATTATATATTTATTATGTGCAGAGGTGGGTACTGCAACCCAGAGTTGTACTCAAGTAATAGTAGCACTACTTCAACTTAAGTAGTTGAAATAGTGCTATATTTTTACCCAAGTAAAAAGTAGCCGTCCAAGAAATTACTCGAGTAAGAAAAGTATTTGGTAAAAAGTCTACTGAAGTAACTGATCAAGTTATCAATTGTTTAATATTTAAAAATGACAATCAGACGGACCAGAATAGAATTTTTTGTATTTTAAGGACCAAAATGACAATAATTCACATAAAAAAAAAAAATAACAAAGTTAAGCAAAATAAAATGTTTCCAAATCAGTTTCCTTTAATAAAGAACTCATGAAACTTTAACAAAAACTGCAGGTGTGTGTCTGGAGAATTTCTGGTTAAAACATGTCTGTTTTTCATTCAGTGGGTAGAATATCCAGAAATTTAACTCAAGTAAGAGTAGGAATACAGCATAATAAAAATGGCTGCATCGGCGCTTCATTTCTATTAAATACACAAAATGACTCTGGAGTTTTGACACAAATTCCTTCCTCCACCTCCAGAACAGAAATATTTTCAGCGTTGTGTCAACTTTCTTTCAGGTTTATTCAGACAATATCGTTACTTTTTTCCCCAAAAGAAAACATGACGACAGCTGATTCTTTCTCCGTTCTGCAGGATTAGAAACATGGGGTGGGGGGAAACTCTGCGAGTCACAACAAGCAGGTGCAGGAGTGTACAATCCAGCTTGGTGCTGTTGTCTGTGGGTGTGTTCAGCGTGTTCAGAGCGTGCTCTCATTGTGTATCCATTCTCTCCTGCTGTAGCTGTAGAGTGGGTCTTTTCATGCGAGTGTCATGTTCTTTCCTGTCTGCGAAGCGAGTGCGTGAAAGAAGGGCAGATATGGAGACCGACAGAAAGGAATTGCTTCTTATGTAAAAAGCGCGCGCAAGCACACACACACACACAGTCGTGTTTTCATCACTTGTGGGGACTTCTCATTGACTTCCATTATTTTCTACAGCCTAACCCTTACCATAAT
>CAEGAE010082803.1:0-55480 GCA_903067095.1 Girardinus metallicus | reverse complement strand
TTTTACTTTTCTGCAGAATTTACCATCTGCACAATTCTTGTAAATAGTGTAAGATAAATAGTATTTAAAAAGAGCAGAGGAAATCTTATGTTTTTTGAACAATAACAATATTTGTTAATCTGTTGCTAAGAGATGAACATGTTTTCTGGTAACCAAGTGTCACGAAGTAAACATCTTATTTTTACTTTTGAAAAATTTACCAACTGGAAATTTCTTTACAGTTCTAATCAGATTAGCAGTATTTCAAAAGAGCTTATGTTTTATAAACAAAAATATTACTTCTTATTAATTTATTGTTGAGATTAGCGATTTTTCTGATAATGAACTGTCATGAAGTATAAATCAGATTTTTACATTTGAGTTGAATGTCTGTTTTATAATATATTCACCAAGAATGACAAAAAAAAAATCACTTTCTGAAAAATTCACCAACTGCACAATTTTTGTTAAGTAGTATAAGTAGTATTTCAAAAGAGGAGAGAAAATCTTATGTTTTTTGAACAATAACAATATTTGTTGTTAATGTGTTGCTAAGAGATGGCTGTGTTTTCTTGTAACCAAGTGCCATGAAGTAAACATCAGATTTTTACTTTTGCAAAAGTAAAAATCATAAGGTAGTGATTGACATTAGCAGTAGCGTTTTCCCTAAAATAAGCTTTTTATCTTTTTTTATTTATTATCCATTAGCATCTTGGCTAATTTTAGCTTATACGCTAATTTTAACATACTGAATGGAGTCCATGTTGCTCAACATGCTTATGACTGTCCACACTCTATTGAGTATATTGTAGCTTAGTTTAGCATTGATGCTAATTCTTAGCATCAGAACCCTGGGTTCCAACCGAAAGGCACACTTTGGCAGGCCCCATTTAAATTTTTTCAGAAATGTTCTAGTTTTACTATACAGCCGTAGTTTAAACCAATCTGTTATTAAAAACAGGAAGTTTATCATGTGAAGTATTGGTGCTGCTCATTAGGGCCTCACTGGAAATACAGGAGAGTTTCTTAAAACATGAAGAAACATAAAAAAAATTTTGGAATATGTTAAAGTAATTTTTAATGTAAAAAGAGCAAGAGGTCTGCCAATTTGTTGGGTATATTTCCATTGCTAATATTGGTAATTTTTAAAAAAATCAGTACAGATAGTAGTCCAATATTGCATAGTAATGTTTTCTGACTTCAGATCATAATTCATCATTTTCTGAACATGAATCAAGTTCATAAAGAATTGGCTGCAGCCTCTGGAGATTACAGATTATTGAGATTAACCGAGGCTCACAGATTCCCTGGTGCCAATAATAACACAAGCAGCTGCTCTTAGCTCCAGGCTGGCTGCTGATAGTTTCACTCAGACTTTTCCATATTTTTGGCATTGTGCTGCCATGCCAACAAACACACCTGCTTGGTTACAGGCAGGCCAGTGGCCGATATTTAAAATATGGTAAATATTGGCATAATTTATCATGCGGATAGTATGCTCAAATTAACCTTATTTACAAACATAAGCTTAACAGCACTGGTCTCTTTACAAGAGAAGCCCTGAAAGAATAATAAAACAATAACATAAAATCTTCAAAATCCACAAAAAATCTATGAAAACAGAACAGCAAATATAAAAAAAAACAAAGAAAATGAAATAAATATAAATTATTTAAATACCAAAATAATAAATGCAATTAAAATCCAGGGAAAGAGAAGATGACAGAAAAATTGGTGCTTTCCAATGCTGCAATGCCAATTTTCAATTTCTGCAATGCAGAAATGCAATACATTTCTCATAACTCAAAATGTCTCCATTCCACAGTAGAAAAGATTTAACACAAAAATATTTGACTAAAGCAATTATGACATTTCCAATACTTAAATAATACATTGATCATCGCATATATACTGATATTGTAGATGATTAATTCATTGTTAGGCTCAATGTTGGCAGTCATTTATGCACCAGATATTTAGAGAAATCAGGGATTAAATTGTACTTCTACATGTAGTGGAGAGATGTAATGAAGGTCATGTTTTATGATTTTTTAAAGTGTTATGCACAGTCGTGGAAGATACTTATTTCAGACCCAAGTTTCTTCTGGCCATTCTGCTCTTTATTCAACTTACAGCTGTTGTAAAAGATTATTTTAGAAATTGTGTAACTGAGTATTGTAATGATTAGTTGGATGAAAAAAATGCTACTTAAGTTACCAAAAGAAATATATGAAAGAAAAAATACTAACACAAAACTTAGTTCCTGTTTTAAATAATAAAACGTTGTAGTGCTTATAAATCAATCACTTAATCTCAAGTTTGAAGAATTACAAAAGAAAATTAAGTGACAAAACAGATGAGAAAAAAAACCCATTTCACATTAATTAAAAAAAAGCTCATTTAAATTAACGGCCATAATAAACACTGATTTTTATGTTACGTCACACTTTCAGTCTCAAATTTGAAATATGAAAACAGTGATGTCAGTAACGCGTTGCTAAGTAACGTGTTACTATGTAAGGAGTTACTAACGTCGGACCACTTTTTTCAGTAACGAGTAATCTTTGCTATTTCATATCCAGTGATCAGACTACAATTGCTTATCGAAATCATCTTCTTTTTGAATTGAATTGTATTTCCTCTACGTCTTGTCGAGTGACCGACGTCTCTATGCGACAGGATCAGCATGTAAACAATGGAGGGAGGAGGAAAAATAGGAACTATTGTGAGTTTCTGTCGCCAAGTCCGATTAGGTTTTGGGCTTCTTCTTCTTTCTTTTAAGTCGATTGCAAATTTAATGAGTCGGGGGCTGCGTTTTTGGGCTCGTTTTCGAACATGAAACGTGAAAACAGCCACGAATGAACGAGTCCGTGAAGTTGTGCAACTAAACGAGATTCTAATTATTAATATTAAGATAAGTGTCACAAATCTGTGCAGCAGCCATCTGAGTTGTGGAGCCGCAGGAGGAGCTAACGCAGGGCCGTAACAACCGCAGGGCCGTAACGCACAACCTGGAGGCTGGGGGAGGGATGGGGGCTTTAAAATCCTTCTTAGAGTTTTCCAGACAATAGTGGAACACACAAAAACACACACACATTACTAACGTTTTTTTTGTACCGTTGTAACCATTAAAAGAATCTCCTGTTCAGTTCAACCTCATAAGTGGAGCCACATTGTTGATGTTACCATTATAAAATAACTTGTAATTAAGTATTGACAAAGCTCAATGTAATGTTCACAGGTGGTGGAGCGTTGTTGTTAGCAGCTGCTGAAAGTAACTAAAAAAGTTACTTTCCAAATCAAGTAGTCAGTAATCTAACTAAGTTACTTTTTCACGGAGTAATCAGTAATCCGATTAAAGTTACCTTTTCAAAGTAACTATGCCATCACTGGTGAGCGCTCAGCCATATTGTCGCTTAGCAACAGTTTTGGCTCAGTTTAAACATTGCAGTGGAGTAAGCGACGTTAGTGTCTCTGCTCTCCTTTACTTCCCTGCGTATAAAGTGGGTTTCATCCTCAGCATGTCCCCGCAGCTCAAACCTCTGATCCCGTCATTTATGTAGCGCTGCAGCTGCCTCCCAAATCCCCCACTGCACTTTACTGAGGTAAACACCTTTGTACAACACAGAGCTCAAGGGTGTTTTTTGTTTGCACATTTATAAGCCTCCAACGAGTAAACCCACAGGACGCACGCTGGTAAATATCAGAGCAGTCTGCTGTCTTAGTTCAGCGCTTGTGTCATCTGTCCGCTGGAGGGAACGATGGGACTGCAGGTCAACAAAAGAGGAGGAACAGAAGAGAAAGAAACAAGAAAAGGACAAATGAAAAGACCATAAAGGAGACACGGTGGTTGTGGATGATTGTGCCAATCTGATGATTGGCGATGTCCTAATGAGGGAATAACAATATAACGTGTTGTACAGCTCAAAAAAGTCACATAGTAATCCCCTGCCGTTTAAAGTCAGCACAGGCTTCAACCTTTAAACCTTTTTAAGAGATTTTAAATTATAACAGTCAGAGTATTTTACTCTAATGTCATTTATCATTCAGTTCTAATATTCTCGCTCTTGAGATGTAAAAATAAGTTAAAAATAGGATCTATAAGGACATTCTACAACATGAATAACTGATAACACTGAAGAGGCTTGTAGAGTTCTTTCTGCTCTGGTTGGAGTTCAGTCTTCCTGTCTGTAACAGAGGCGACCATCTTTGTGTGTGTGGCAATGAAACAAAAGCTGTAGTAGCTGTCATTCTGGATTTTGTAATGAAGCTTTATGGATATCCAAAATTGTTTGTTAAATAAAAGTACCTATTTCTATTTTATGGTCTTTACCTTTTCAGTCAGGATTTATTCTTGCTTAGTTGCAGTTCTAAACAGTAAATCCTGGACCTCAGACTGCCAGTAAATCTTTTTGTCTTCAACCCTTCAGGCTCACACACAGAGAACTAGTCTCAGAATGGATTCTTTTTCAGGGGCACGACACAGCAGATCCTCAGGCCGACCCTTCGCCTGCAACACCGTTAGCACTTATCCCATGCACTGAGATTTCCAAGGCTAAGTGACCTGCATCCTCTCAGCTCTGAATGACATAAGTACCAGAGTAGCCTTGGTTTCTCCAGCCGACCTGAACACACTTCTATAGCAGCTGATGGTAATGCAGGATGCTTCTATTCATCCATCAGAGCTCACAGGGAGTTTCTACCAACACACTCAGCCTGCATCTCCCCAGATAAAGGCCTCTATTAAAAAAATGAGTAACATCAGCTGATGGTGGGGTGGAGTTGTGGGGTTGTGGGGGGGTTTGACCTCCGTGTGCTCATATGCCACAGCGGGACACAAAAGGCTGCATTTGACTAGCGCCTGTGTTGCTGGGAGGTTGGTGCCACAGTTGACAGATGCTTTAGGCCGATGGAAGATGTCAGAGTCAGCCATTTCAGTCTTGTGATCTAATCTGTTACCCATCATGCATCCTGGCTCACTAATGAAAAGGCAAGGTCCTATCCATCATAGACAGCTATGGTAAATGGAATTTTAACCCTCCCATGGCCTCATAGGTGTGAACTCCTCTGAACATGTGCAAAAAGGCCTGAATGATGGACAATGATTTCAGAAGACCTCACAGCAATGGCAAATGAATACAAAGTGAGGAACAAAACTCTGCCAAGGCTCAGCTTCCTGTGTGAGGTCTTGGCAGTAAATGATCACGTGTTGTGCCTCTGTTTATGAGACCCAGTAATCTTTACTACAATGTCTTCATTATTGATCTCCAGCAACACGCTAAGGATGAGTCTCAAGGGCTGACGTCTGAATATGCAATTTATCTATCAGGGTGAGCTTTGGCTCACCCTGATAGATTGATTGTTTTTCAATAGAAACCTCAGGATAATGCAACAGCTCCTTTCAGTTTGCTTAGTGACAAACGTTGTTATACATCAACTTGAAATTACAAAGTGATTTACTGTCATTACATGTCATGTCTACCTCACTCTGCCCTCTTTCATGGTAGCTGGAAAATGTACATTTGAAACCAAAAGTTTACATACACCATGTACAAAGACACATTCATCTTTTTTTCACCTTTTGTTTCTTCATTATTTCAAGACAATGTTCTTTACTCATGATGCCATCTATTTTATGAAGTGCACCAGTCCTTCCTGCAGCAAAGTAGCCCCACATGATTCTGCCATACTTCACAGTTTGGTTTGGATGGTAAAACAAATCCACATTTTGGACCAAAACATGTTAATCTCTGGGACACCAAACATGTCTAATTCTTGGGCATCATGTCTCAACTTGCATATAATAGATTGAACAGATGGACAAGGCACCTTCAAGGATGTGGAGATTATTCCACAGGATGAACCAGACTGGAGCAGCTCAACAAATCTCTTCCTGATTTCTGCGACTTTACCCAGAAAGCAGTGTGTTCAAGGTACATCCATAGGTGATAGGGTTTTAATGTGAAATCAACACAAAGCAATGACAACCTAAACAAAGAAAACAATAAAAAGTGTGCAATGTCTAATATAACATCTGAAGATGTAAAATGTATGAAGAGAGTATGGCAAAGCTGCAAACCTGCCAAGATATCGCCTTCTATGGAGACAGATGTCAGTTTAGACAAGGCCCAGGATCTGCCAAGCAGTGTTTCAGTCATGTGAGATTAGATAGATATTGCTACTATGAGATTCTTATAGAAGCAATATCTATCTATCTATCTATTTTCTCTCATATGACAGAAAACTGGTGTGTGTTTTTAATCTGTTTTGAAAACCATGGCAGATCCTGATGTCAGTAACAGTGGTGAAGGTATGGCTCCTAAAGGAGAGTGTGTGCAGAAAGGGAATCCTGAGCTTAGACCTGTCACAGGATGTGATGTTGGATCACCCTGCAATCAGCGGGTTGTTGGTCGGATCCCAGCTCCACCCTCCTCTGTCATTGTGTCCTTGGGTAAGTCATTTCAGCTACCTTGCCTGCTGGTGGTGGTCAGAGGGCCCAACAGGCCCAACTAAAATTTATTCCAAACCTGCAGCGCACATTTGTCTGAGCTGTGTGATCCTTGTTAGTTTGCGACATCTGCAGCTTGTTTATTACAGCCACGTCTGACGAAATTACGCTGTACGTAACATGGTTGATTCGCTCCAAACCAGTAGATGAAAACACGTCTGATTTGTTTTTTATCTTTGCTGCACCATTTTAAAAATTTGCTCAACATTTGCATGTTAATTAGACGCAAACAAAACTCAAAGCTATTGCCATGCCCATGTAAGGAATGAAACCCCGGAGCTACATCTGAACTCCTGAGGCAAAGTTACAAAATCTGTTAAGAGTCCTACAAACACAAGCTCTGCCCTAATGCATGGATTTCTTGTCTAAGCCACTAATAATTCTTAACTAAGGTTCAGTTAAGATCTTTTACTTCTCTGCAGTTTCACTGAATTACAATGAAAGCATTCATTTGGAAGGCGAGAAGCTTTGGTCTTTCACAGAACTCAATGTCACCTTGTCAAGTTCAGAAGTAGTGCGTCCCAGCGCAGCTAAACCAAAGTCCTTGGTTAATCTCCCAAACAGCGCCAGCAGCTTCTCTGCTTGATACTCCAAGGTTCTTCCTCTCTGTTCCCACCAGCACTCTGTGTCTGAGCTTAAATCCAACATTAGAGGCTCTGCAGAGCTCCCAACAGGCATATGCTGACTCTCTGAGCAACAATGGCAGTGAAAGACAAAACAGGCGGCACATGGTTATCCAGGCTGCTGTGACATTATGTTCATTGGCAGGAGAATGCTTTGTAATTGTGGAAATTTATGAATAAAAACAGGCATCTTTGAAATATTAAAAGAGCAATGATGTTCAGAGGGGCTACTTCACATGAAACTCCTTGGTGTGTTTCCTCAGGGCTTTTTCCGTCGAAGCATTCAGAAGAACATGGTGTACACGTGTCACCGGGACAAGAACTGCATCATCAACAAAGTGACGAGGAACCGCTGCCAGTACTGTCGCCTACAGAAGTGCTTCGCTGTGGGAATGTCCAAAGAGTGTAAGTCTATAACGCAGCTGACTTGTGACACAAGATTTTTGAAAGGTTTTTGTCTCCAGCACACATTGTATGATGGTGTATATTTGTGAAAACTAGCTTTGACTAGTTTATATCACAAATATTACTTGGAAGCAAAATTGAACCTCAAATATGATGCAAAATGGGAAGAGGAGCTGTCATGTGGAACCAGTATGTGATTTGATTATATATTATATCTGGCCCAAATTATGAACACCCTTGGGTGTATGTGTGGACTAAAAAATGTTGCAAAAAAAAAAAAATCCCATTTCATGTTCAGCTTACTGGCAGACACCGGAAGGTTTTAGATTAAACCTTTGGAATTATTCATCATTTCGTCCACCTTGACAAAACTCCCAGTTCCATATGAAGAAAAACAACCTTAGACAGAGGTGGCTGAAGTAGCGAGGAATTGTGCCCTAGTAAGAGTAGAGCACAATTCCTTACTCTTGTGCTTTAAAATACGCAAGAGCACTTCAGCATATTTTTACTCAAGTACAGTAAAAAGTGACAGGAAAGAACAAAGTACTCTGTAAAAAGACTACTAAAATACTGAACAACTGCTCAGATTATACTTGGCTAAGAAGCAATGACGATAGTTTGTGGAGTATTTTTAAGCAAGAAAAGAAAACGATACAAAGCGTATCGTGCTGGTGTAACGGCTAACAGGCGCTGTCCTACCCAGTAATGTATATCAGTGAAGTCAAGTATGGCAACAAAAAAACTAACACAATGTCTCCTGTGGTGAAACATGGAACATGGTGATGGCAAAGTTTATACTGCATAAAGATAAAAAAAAATTATCATTTTCCCTCAGCTTGTGTTTGTCTATCTCACAAAATCCCAGTGAAATACATTAAAATGTTTGAGCTTAATTGTGACAAAACGTGTGGCTAAATGCAAATATTACCGGTGATGGAAGTAGGACAAGTAGATTTATTTGAATGATAATGTATCACTCATGCTGGTCTTGATGACATCCAGAATCTTAATGGGACAGCCTTTAGATCTGGCTGAAGCTTTCTGTTTGCTGGTGTGGTCTGAGATCTGCACACCAACAGGTTCTGGAGACATTAAACAGTATAAATACTGGAATGAATTGTGGTTTAATTTGATTTGGCTGACTCCAGTTGTGGGGTCCTGGTGTTGCTCAGACTGTCGCACACTGAAGGCTGACTGAAAACAGCCACTGTGGATGTTTTTCTGAAGCTGACAATTAAAAATGTCTGCTGTGAAAAAGCAGCTAAAGATGTGTCCTCATGCATTAGAATGATGGGACGTTTCCTGCTGAATGGAAATAGACTCGGTACTGTTTAAAACACACAAACACACACACACAGATAAATATGCTTCTGCTTATATACTGAGGAAAGAGAACAGGGTAATAAATGCAAATGAAGTGCAAAATGTTATGTAGCTTTTCATAGCAATGAAACAACACGTACAGTACACTTCAAATTATGTTCTATTTTTGAAGGTGGTGGCCTAGATTGGTTCTCTGTTTTCCTGTCTTTTTGCACTGCAGTGACTATATCAGATAAAACATCGAACAGTGAATGTTAGTGGATTACCAGCGGTACCAGTGCATCGCTATCAGTCTTACAGGTTCTGACTCCCGCAGGACTCAGGACTCTAGCAGCAACACTCATGTTTCATTCAGTTCTGTTTTCATTCTCTGTCTGGTATTTCAACCAGCCTGGAGGAGTTGCATCAGCCACAGAGGTTTGTTGGACATCCTGTTGGTTTCAGCTGAGAAAGTCAGACCCTGTGGACCAACGATGACCTTGTTCCACCGTTTCTCAGTCCTGATCCTGTGCATGTGTTTACTTACAACAAAGCAGAGAGCTACATCCATCCATCCATCCATCCATTTTCTAACACCCTTGTCCCTTAGTGCCTCTCCAGCTAACGTTCTAGGCGAGAGGCGGGGTCACCCTGGACAGGTCGCCAGTCTGTCGCAAGCCATATTTACAATGCAGCACAAACATGGCAGTTGAGTGAATAACATCTTATATTTGAGCTTTATCTAGCAGTTGTCTTGCCACATAACTAAATGTGACCTTTGGCCCCAAGATTGGCAGACACATCATGGGTTGAGTGAATAAGTAAAGTAAACTTTATGTGTCAGGGACAAGATCACTGTGATCTGTATCAAAGGCAATTTGGACTGAATTCCTAGTGAGCTGCTGTAGGTACATTAACTACTCAAAGCGTTTTATATAGGCCTGACATTCAGGGGCGCTCACAACACACACACATTCATACGCTAGAGGTGTGTGATGCTGCATATTTTGGTATCTATCTGATGCCAAATCAATATTGTATCACAGATACCAATACTAATACAGATACTTTTTCTTTAGGTTTTATATGTCATCAGACTTCAGATCTGTAGGTTTTGTTATGAATTATTTTTGTTCAAAACTTGAACAGAATTTGGACTAAGTTTATAGCTCTCTACGACATATTTTAATAACATATTAGCATATTGTGTGCATTTTTTCTGAATAGAGTGCAAGTTGAGAAACTACGACACAAAAATAAAACAACATTTCAAAAAGGAACCTTAAACTAAAGTACTGATCATACATGCTACTGATCTGATACTAACTTGGAATCAATATTATCAATATTTTTTTATCAGTCTACTATTCATAAACCTCATGGAAACCAAACGTTGCATGAGCTTCAGTGCCATGCTAACATTTGATAGCAGGAAACTGGAATCAAACCCACAACCTTACGATTCCTGTTCAACAGTAATAGAGTTGTTAGAACAATATTTAGAATATTTTTCCAGTCTTGCTGAAAACATTTACTGTACATTTGGAGCAAAGGTCACCACACTGCATGACAGCAAGCAGTCACTGTACAGTTTTCACTAATATTTTAAATGATTAAGGAGTTCATATTTCAAACTGTGTAGCATAGCGGCTTGCAACGTGTGGCTCCAGAGCCTCTCTGCCTCTAACAAAACCAAAAATTAAATGTTTTTGCTTAGAATAAACAACTGTTTTAGAAATTTTTATGTACGTTCTTATGCAAAATCTGCAATTAATATCTACAGCAGGCTTTTCAAAGTATCTAGCATCAAAATATCTTTCTTTGTTTTCCATGTTTGTAACAAAAATTACAATTTCTTTTTCTTTTGTAATAGATTATTAATTTTGTTCTAAAATCTGAAAATAGATAGATTTTAATTTATTTTGCTAGCTGGCATGAAACATTTTATTTAGTACATATTTAGAAAATCGTTTTTTGCAGCTCGAGGTGAGTTTTACTTTGTCTGGTCTTGCATCTGTCAGCTAATGCTTAGCTTGCTTAATGCAGGTAGCTGTAAGCATCAGTTTAAATTTTATTCTTTATTAAAGGATTGAGTTTTCCAAATTAAGATTATTAGAAAAGTAAATAAATCCGTGGAGTGGCAGAAGACTCACAAGCCAGTAAAATATATGCTTCATCAGTCCTGCTCATCAGCTGATTTGACACAGGCTCATTCTACTTGTGAAAACACAAGCCCCCTATGAGAGTAATTCTCTCTTAGTGTCTACTAGGTATTCTAGTGATCTTCACTATTTTCAGTCACTGTCAGATGTTAAAATCATGTATTTTCACATTTGATGTCACTCAAGATGAGCAAATCAAGTTATTCACAAATGTTTTTACCGGTTTGCTTTTTGGACCCGAGTCCAGTCAGGACAGACCATCTGTCTCAGTCATTCTACTAATTTCTTTTTAAAAAGCTACAATTACACTAAAAGTTAGATTTCCGTTTACAAACTAAACCCACACGGACTTTAAAAGCTTCTTCTCATTTTATTTTGACACATTCTTTAAAATTTGAATAAACTGTGTCAGTTTTCCCGTCAGTCCTGCTCCCTTTGCTATATTGTCATCTATTAAGAGAATGTCACCGTGACAACAGTTTGCATTTCACAGGTTATTGGCATCCTTTGATTGCATCAGCATTTATAGCTCAGGCCCACTTCATGCTTCATTAGTCTTGGTGGGGGGTGTCACTCCTTTCATTTATGCTGTTTCACACCTCAGTGGTGGCATCATAGAAAAGATGATATCTATATATCCTCAGGCTAAACCTCCCACCGGGCCGCTGATGAGAAAGGAGACTTTTCTCCTTGACTGCTGTAGAAGATCAACACCAACTGGATGCCCACTTCAAGGCCTCCATTCAGTCGACTGTTTTTATCACAAAGAGGAGATCACCTCCAGAGCTGTTACTGTCTCCAGCAAAACTTTGTAACATTTCAAACACAGTCTGTGTTTCCTATGTGCTCTGTGTGCTCAAGGCCTGGTAGCAGTCATTGACAGATGGGACAAATGGAATTTGGACAATTTCAAATTTTGATATGCTGATCCCAAGCTCAGCTGATTTTGTTTCTTTTACTACATAGATTTCAACATGTAAAATAATTAGGTCAATTAATCACTTAATAGAGATTAATCCTCTCTATTAATCACTTAATTTTGCATTAAGTGATTAATAGAGAGCATTATTCACTTAATGCTCTCTGTTGTATAAACACCTAAACTACATCTGACCAACAAAAAATATCGTAATACAGAAATGTGCAGAATCTCCTCTAAACTCTTTAATGGACTGTACTTCAGTCTAAATGCTGCGGTTTTCTCTGCAGCTTATGAACTTTTATCACACTTTCATCAGTAACAGAATGATTGTAACTTTTTTTTGTATTTTGCAGTTTAATCTTCGGTGTGTTCTTCGGGTTTAAAAGACTGAGGCCTTTATACCTTTTTGATTTTGAGAATGTGGTTTTCCTTGTGACCTGGATTCAATTTGCTTTCCTTGTTTCACATGTTTGTTTCCCAACTCTTTAGATATTTGCTTTCTACTCGCCCTTTCAGTGTTTCCTCAGTTTTTTATTCATCTCCCTGCTTTCTATCATAGTTCCCATCCACTTTTTCATCCAAATGTTTTTATGCTAATAATCCGTCTCCACAGCATTTTAAGCCTCCAGTTTTATCTCCTTCTTGTCAGATTGTGTCCGTTACCCAGCCTTTGTTTCCTGCATGCAGCTTTGAGTCACCATTTCATTCAGCTTGTGCTGTTACAAGTCTTTCTTAACTGTTTCCTTAATATATCATTCAGTGTAAATGATAATTAGTTCTCAGCGGATCCACCTTGATGAATATTGTTTTGTCTCTATGTTTGGGTCGGCAGCAGCCAGTCAGAGTCAGAACAGCCTCCTGGCCCTGCTAACAGTTTAATGGATGATTGCGTAGATCTTCACGTGGCCATAACTAAACAATCCTGTAATCATCTTTGATTACTTCTGCTCTTCTAAGAAAGTGATGTTGGGTTTCCTTACTGCGACACTGAACCACCAAATGAAAAGAAATACGGCACATTCATCACTGAGTCAGCTGAGTCATTTTCTTTTAAACCGAGCTACTGAAATAAATTAACATTTCAATTATTTCTCTAATTTATCGAGATTCTTTATAATAAATGAAACAAGGAATAGATGCTCTGTTAAAGTCCAATATGGATATGAAATCAATAAAACAAACTGTTCAAGTTTGGTTATCTTCGCATTATTATCTCAGTACATTCCACAAGTAGGACAGACTGAACAGCATCACATAGAAGATGAACGGCAGCGACTCTGGTAGGTTGGATTCCTGCAGCAACTCTCTGCTGGGCCTTCTGCCAAAATGTGTCTTTGTGCGAGAAACCATCTCCGTAAAATGGAGCCGCCTCTGGTAAAGTCAGCTGACTGGACTGATTTGGAAAGGCTCACATCCGTCTATGTAAGGTCCCACAGTTGACCGTGCAGGTCAAAGGTCAAACACCAAGCATAAAATCGAAGGAATTGTCTGTAGACCTCATTGACTGGATTGTCTTGAGGCAGAAATCCGGAGAAGGATCCAGAAACATTTCTGCTGCTTGGAGGTCCCAGAGAGCTGAACTGGGACCTCCAAGTGGAGGAAGCCAGTAGCCAGCAGGACTCTTCCTGGAGCCGTCAGCTCAGAGCAGAAGGGCTTCAGTCAGGGAGGAGACCTAGAACCTGATGGTCACTCTGTCAGAGCTGCAGTGTTCCTCTGTGGAGAGAGGAGAAGCTTCCAGAAGGACAACACGTTCTGTGCCCAGAGAGCCACTCAATAAAAGTGTCATGGCAACCAGTCTGGAGGTCACCGAACGGCACCTGAAGGATCTCAGACCCGGACAAACAAGATTCTCTGGTGTGGATTCCAGTAATGTTTGAAGGAAACAGGCACAACTCATCACCATAACTACAGTGACACATGGTGGTGGCAGCATCATGCTCTGGGGATGTTTTGATGCAGCAGGAACTGACAGACCAGTCAGGATGGAGGGAAAGATAAATGTAGCCATGAACAAAGACATGCTGGATGGAAACCCGCTGCAGAGCGACCTGACCTCAAACTGGGGCGACGGTTCAATTCCGCAGGGCAAAAACCCAAAGCATATGATCCAGATCTGAAAGGCTACAGAACCAGTCTGTGTACATCCTGAAGGGGCCAAGCCAGAGTCCAGACATGAATCTGATTGGACATCTCTGGAGAGAGGTGAACATGGCTGACAGACGTCTCCATCCAACCTGCTGGAGAAGAACGGAGCAAACTGCCTAGAGAGAGGAGGGCTGAGCTGGAGGCTGCAGGTTCAGACTGGAGGCTGTTAAAGCTGCCAGAGATCAGCAAAGTATTATGCAAAGGCTGTGAATTTCCTGGCTTTCTACTTTTAATAAATATGCAAAACGCTCCAAAACTTTTCCCCACATTTTCACAATAGAGTGTTTGTGTGTTTAATTTTCAGGAAAGATATTCATTTAAAACAACTTGGAATAAGGCTGGAACACGAAATGTGGAAAAAGTGAATCGCTGTGAAAACCTTACAGACACTCTGTAGGTTCGCTGCTAATTCACAGCTTCAGCTGATCTGTTGCAGCAGGTGTCCTCACGTCTAGCTGAGGGAGTGGGCCCACTGTGACACACTGTGACACACTGCAACACCCTGCATAGGGCTTCCACATAATGAGAGTTGGGGCCACTTCGCAGCGCAACAAGTCCTGGCTACATCAGCCTATCTGCTGTACAGTTCAGACTTCTTTCACACCTCTGAATGTCTCTCAGTCTTCCCCGTTTGCAGTTGCTATGATGCACCTTCTCTCTAGTAGATTATAAAATGGTGTCTCCCATGCTCTCCTTTGCTTTCCCCTAAGTACCATTAAGCTTAATCTCAACGCTGCGCTGGCAGCAAAGAGTTATTGTCATTCCTCGACACCCACCTGGTTGCTGTTGGTGAGCTGCCATGTTAAGTGCTGTGGCAAGCAGCCCGGGTGCCGCAGCACTCCAGATAGATGGTGTTTATTTACCGCTGCATCTGTTTACTTGCCCTGTGCAGAGCTTGGCAGCAGGCAGATGGCTGTCGGCAGCTCCTCACAACGACCACCAGCCACGCACACAGTGGAGAGGAGGGTTTAAAGCAGCCATAAAATCTGCAACAAAGAGACGAACAAAAAACAGGGAGCAACCTTACGCACTGGAGGAGGATAGAGACGACACTCCTGAAAAGCTGAGGGACATCAGATCGTTTTTAGGCACTTCTGAGAAAAGTGTGTTTAGCATCTTGTCAGAAGGCCAGTCGATGATCCTTCATCCCCTCATGAGAACTCTCCAGAAACACCTGACACTCTCCCATTCACAGGTCTGGATCAGAACCTGGCAGCAAACAGCAACATCCTTCAGCTGTCAGCTCACCACTGAAATCACAACCTGTAATCCTGAACTCATCCTGCTTACAACTAAAATGGTTTTAGCTTGCTCACAACATAAGAACTAGAGCTAATGTAACAGCACTTAACGTGGATGTTCAACTACGAGACCCGGAACAAATTTTTCCCAGAGCTTAATTCATTTAAACTTTTACTTCCCCTGACCATCTCCTCTGTAGAACATGACGCTGAATGGTAACTCCTCCTGCTGCAGCAGTGTGGATCTCAGATCAGTAGCTAAATGTCTGACAAATACTTTGATTATGAAATTATAAGCTGTAATTTTCACCACTAAGAATAAACAAACGTTTCTCCGGACTGGAAGTAATATTAACATCTTGGAGCAGCTCAGGCTGAAGTCCACCTGATGGAGATATGTGGAGGAAGCTAAAGATTAGGGGAGTGGCAGGGAGTCCTTCCATCCTCAAAGACTAGGAACGCATCACCAAGGGTAAATAAATGATCAAAACAGTAAACATGCAAAAAGCTGCTAAGCAACTACAGCAAGGGTTTGACTGACATGCCAGATTTTGCACAAAATGTAAATCAAGACAGTTACATAATTGATCTGAAAATCGATTCTTTTTTTTTTTTTTGGGAGCTGCAAAAGCAAAACAAACAGTGCAACAGCAGCTTCGAGTTTCTTAAAAATCTTTTAAAAAATTAATCATCCGCAAGGATTCAGTTGTTTTTATTTCATAAACTATTTCAACCCCCCCGCCCACCCACCCGCTGACATTAATGTAATTACATCTGATCTGACTGACTTCTATTGTTGAAATATTTTAACCAATTCAAAAAGCTCCATATCATTCCAGCACATTCCTGGTAAATGAAGATGTTCTACCTCCCTATGAGGAGTCCTGTGGTTAAACATAGTCTGATCGTTTGTTTTACTGCAGGAAATGCAACAGAAAATGACTCTGTTTCCTGAGAAAGGTTCTGAAAAAGGGTTATCCAGTATCCAAAGTAATCTTGACAGAGTTCAGTTATATGCAGAGTTTTGTAAAGATATTTTCTACATTTATTATGTCCCAACCTCAATGTGAAGTGGAAAACTGCATTGGTAGAGATAGAACTTCACTGCCAAAAGTCCTTCTGTAGTCTTTAGGATCAGATTTACCCACTAAAGTGAAATATTCAGTCATACACACATTCCTACACTTCAACATCCAATCTGTCAATTTCTCATGGCTTTAACAATTTTTACTTATATTATTAAAAGTGTGGTGTGCATATCTGTTCAGTACTCTCTACTGGAATTAATAAATTGGAATCCAGATTAGGATTAATCAGGGATCCAATTATTAACAGCTAAATGTAACTTTAAGCAAATGGGTTTTTAACCTTGATTTAATATCCTTCTCTGTGCTGCAGTCATTAATTCCACTTTTACTGTTCTTTCTGAGTTTGGTTGCGGTCTTGATTCACTTCAAGTTTTATTATTTCTGATTTGCACAGTTTCCAAGTTTCTGTGTCGTAGTTTCTTTTGTTCATTGTAAATTTTGTTTATTATGGTAATGAGATGTTATGTTGTACTTTGAGTTTAGTTTCCTAATTCTGGCTAATTTGAGGTTTATTTTTAGAAGGTGGTTTATTAAGCACTTTCTCCAGTGTTTTAGTAACATATCTTCTCTATACTGTTCCTTATCTGTTCATTACACTCATGTGTTCAGTAATTAAACTCACTAGTTTGGTTCTCTTACTCCTCATTACCAGTCTGTTCCTGTCTCTTGAGTTCTGTTATTAAACTCATTTGTTCTCCATGGTTGTGTCATCCTTGTCTCTGCATTTGGGTTCTCTTTAAAACCAAATCTTGTGACTATTTAAGGGGAAAAACAGACTTGCCAAGAAATACTGTAACACTAAAGATCAATATTCAAGGAAACACTTTTTTTTTTCCTTTTCAGTTTCTATTATACTATTTTATTCATCCATCTATCCATCCATCTTCTTCCGCTTATACAGAATTAGATCGCGGGGGTAGCAGCCAAAGTAAGGAGCCCCAGACTTCCCTCTCCCCAGACACTTGTTCCAGCTCCTCCTGGGTAATCCCAAGGCGTTCCCAGGCCAGGTGAGAAACATCGTCCCTCCAGCATGTCCTGGGTCTTCCCTGGGGTCTCCTCCCATTGCGACGTGCCTGGAACACCTCACCAGGGAGGCGACCAGGAGGCATCCTGACCAGATGCCCGAGTCACTTCAACTGGCTCCTCTCGATGTGGAGGAGCAGCGGCTCTACTCTGAGTCCCTCCTGGATGACTGAGCTTCTCACCCTGTCTCTAAGGGAGAGCCCAGACACCCTACAGGGAAATCTAATTTCGGCCGCTTGTATCCGTGACCTCGTTCATTTGGACACGACCCCAAAGCTCATGATCATAGATGAGGGTAGGAACTTAGACCGATAGATCACGAGCTTCGCTTTTTGGCTCAGCTCTCTCTTCACCTCGACAGACAGCTACAGCACCCGCTTCGTTGCAGACGCTGCACCAAGCTGCCTGTCGATGTCCCGCTCCATTGTTCCCTCATTCGTGAACAAGATCCCAAGATACTTAAACTCCTCCACTCGGGGCAGAATGTCCCCCAGAACCAGAGAAGGCACTTTGCATTTTTTTTAATACAAAGGTAAAATTCTAACAAACATCAATAACAAAATTAAAATTTTTACCTAAAGAATATCTTAGATAACTGAAGTTCTAATTGATTTGAACATGTTTCTCAGTGTGTAACTAGCTGTGATTATTTTATGTGTTGAGACGGTTGAATGTCGAGCTCAGCTGCCATGTGGGTTTATGGTGTCACTGTGGGCTCAGGGAAGGCTGCGCTGATTAGAACAGCAGAGTTGTGTTGTATGTAGAGAAAAGCTGCTAAAACTGAATGAAGTCAGAAAAGACAGTACAGGGATTTAAACTGCAGAAGAAAATCACTGCACAGACTCTCTACTGCATATGAATACAAAACAAGTGTTTCTTCTCAGAAAAAAAGGAATGTCTGAGAAAATCTTTTCAATGTGTAATCATATGAAAGAAAACTGAAAAACAAGTTGAACTAAAGTAGCCTTTATAATATCTGCAATGGAAAATAATCTAATTTGAATGTAGTTTCAATGTTTACAGGATAACTTTTGCTGTACTCTCTTGGATTGTAGTTGTTTTGAGATGGTAGATGTCAGGCTTTCCCTTACTACCGTAACTACACATTACCTTTGACCTCTAGAAAAATGTAACTTGGATTATTTAGTCTGTCTCACTGAAATAAAGACCATATGCAAGCACACATGTTTTTATTCTTATATTACTTACATGTTGAAAGTGTCCTTACGGTGGGACGTCCTCAAACCAACATGCATGCCCAGCACGAATAGTACAGAATAACGCAAAAATCGGGATGTTCCACCGTCTGTGTATGGAAGTGTTTGGGTGTTACAGAGTAGAGATGAAATGTGACTGACTGGAGGGTTGCGGTGTTAACACAAGCTGGCGAGCCATGAGATGTGATTTAGGAAGACAGCATCTTGGTAAATACATCTCACCCCCAGCTGAGGAAATCAATTACCTCTGCACTTCAAGCAAATTACTGGCAGCATGAGCAGATACATCCAAATGATGCATTAAACAAGAGGCCATGAAAATGTATAGCTTTTTAACACCATGTAGAGGGTGCAGAGGGAAGCAGTGGAGCAGCAGGCCTGATGTAGAGCCAGTGATCACTGCTTCTGACTTCATCATGGAAATCTTTAAGTATTAGATTTATCACAGTTGTAAAAAAAAACAAAAAAACAATTGTCTTTCATTTCCATCTATCCAGAACCGATGCTAGGTCCAATCAAACTAAAGGTGAAGAAAATGACTGAATTCTACTAACTAAGGCATATAAGCTTAGAAGGAATTAAGCTCCTCCTCCTTCAATGTCTTGATATCATATACACAACTGCATTATTGCATCTGATGTTATTCAAATAATAAAGTCATCCATCTAAATCCCCCTGGATTGAAAACGATAGTAAATCACTAATGAATAAGAACAATCTGCAAGCGTCACTATTACCGTTCATCAGCAAAATTGTAGAAAAAGCTTCACTTTCTAACAATGACCAACTGCTTTGATGGCATTCAGTCTCAGTACTAAGACTGCCTTGGTCAAAGTGTTCAATGACATCCATATGAACACAGATTGTGGAAGAACCACAGTTCTGGTTCTGTTGGACCTCAGTGTTGATCATGACATCTTACCGAATCGACTGGAGTGTTGGGCCGGACTCTCTGGTCCAGAACTCAACTGGTTCCAATCTTACATAAAGCACAGGGATTTCTTTGTTTCAATAGGAAACTTTTCATTGAAGCGGACAGAAGTCACATGTGAGATCCAAGATTCAATCCTAGAACCCCTTAATATCTATATGCTCCCAATGGCTCGGGTTATAACAGGAAATAAGATTAGCTGCCATATCTATGTGGATGATACACATCTCTACATTACGATGTCACCAGGTGACTCTGAACCATCCAGTCACTGAACAGATGCTTAGAACAGATAAATGTGTGGATGTGCCAAAACTTCCTCCAGATGAACAGAAACAAAACTGAAGTTATTATTTTTGGACCTAAAGAGAAACGATAAGCTTCAGTTTTACAGATAGAAACTAGAGATCAGGCTGAAATCTGGGTGTAGTGATGAACTCTGACCTGAACATTCAGAGACACATAAAGACAGTTACAAAGTCGGCCTTCTATCACCTGAAGAACATCTCCAGGATTAGAGGACTGATGTCTGAACAAGATCTAGAGAAACTCATCCATGATGTGTTTATCTTTAGTCACACTGATTGCTGCAACAGTGTCTTTACAGGACTGATTAAAACAGTCTGACTTGTAAAGGTCTAACTTTGCACGTTTTTTTAGTCAGTCAGCTAACTAAAAAAGTCAGCTGACCAGCCAAAGGTTGCAGCTGACTGATACAATAACTTATTATTGTATCAGGTTATTTTATCTTTTATCTTTTTATTTTTCATAATTTAGTAAAAGTCAGTTTTTCCTTTAATAAAAGTGTTTTTGTCAAAAAAAAAAAAAAAAAATCTATTCATTTGTAAAAGCAATAAAAGGGTAAAATATCCAAAGGATTAAACACTTTTTATATGAACTGTAGATATTAAATATGTGAAAAAAATCATTTTCATTGCATTAAGTTAGGGCCCCTCACAACTCAGCTTACAACAGGTTTTCCTGGTGTCTACTGGCTTTTTGGTTTGTTTGAGTTTGTGTGCAGAAAACATCGACCTTCAACCAAACCAATACACTGGAGATGACTTTGGACCCTGACAAAAGAACCTCATTTCATTTACAACATCTTATACTGTTGTGCTAAAATCCTGCAGCCATCTCTAAACCTTTAACTCAAAGCTAATGTGAAACGAGTGCAACATGTTACATCAGCACACTGGGCTGGCAGTCGCTTTGATTTAAGCCAATGTTTTAAAAAGTGACACTTTCCAAACTGCAGAATTTATGATTATAGTGACTTTTATGAGAGAATGTGCTGAAGAGGCCGGAGGCACAAAGTGCTGTCCTTTCCCCACCTGTTGCTGCACACTGCTGGTCAGCTGGCTAACTAATGGCTACTACATTTTTTCCTCACTAATCTATTTGTACTGAAAGTTGTCGTGCCATGAAACTCTTAAAACTTTAAAATGTTATGACTTACAATGAATATCCTTTATTTTCCCCATCACAGTTTTATTTTGTGACTTTGTACATTAAAACATAACATTACAAAAAATAGATGCAGTCCAACTGATGTTTACTGTCAACCTGAAGCAGGACAGACAGACTGTCTGCTTCATCTTTCAAAGGAAGTTTCTGTTGGAAAATATTCTTATGCAAAATCTGTAGAAGCTCCAAAAATCTAATCCAAGCACCGACTGCACAACGCCCTCTCCTGATTGGTTCTGCTCTGCATGAGCCCACTAAGGAGTCCGTTTGGTTTCCAGGAGCAACACCATCTACAACACTCACACTAAACACCGTCTCTATACACAGGCGAACAGCAAAGTACAGAAGGGAAGAAAATATGAACAGTCATGAGTAAACACTGCTATACCTGGTTACAGTTTTAGTTAAAGCAGCAGTGGCTCATGTTAACTGCAGCCTCACACTTTGAGTGTACAGGAAGTGGTGGGCTGACCCTTTTTTTGGGTTTTGGCTTGAAAAGATTGTGCAGCATGAAATATTCCCAAAGCAGAAGAACAAAGGGCAAAGAATGACTGAACTTTGTCTGTTTGAATCAGGAAGATAAAATAGCAGTTATGCTTCTTTGCGTACATTTGTGTGCCCCAAAATAGATCCAGAAAAGAGATAATGAGGGTTATTTAAGGTTAAACTCAGACTATGCTGCCCACTGGCTTTCACTTGATAGTCACATGGTAAGGTGGTCAAACGGTGGGAGTAGTTTGATCAGCAGATGGTTGGGCAGCTTGGCAGATCAGAACCAACAGTCCAGAGAAAGATTAAAAGATCTTCTTCTTCTTGCCCTTGTCAATGGTCCTGCAGAAACCAGAGAAGAAATGCAGAGTTACAACTCAACATATTTACCAGTCATCTGATCTAAAACTTGATGAGGAGAGAGCATTGCTATAGGGGTCAGACAACATTGAAGCTGCAGTATGTAACTTTTATAAAAATCTAGTTCTTAATGTATTTGTTTAAACTGTCAAAATGTCCTGACTTTATAACATTAGACATGGATCTGTGAAAAGATGGATCTCCTCCTCCCTGTGGTCCTACTGCCATTTACAGAAATGCACCGCTCCCGTGACAGATTGCATGATTAATGAATTGTACAGATATAATTCTGAATGAATAGACATTGTGGCATGAAAGGAAAGCTAGATGTATAAATATTTATATGGTGGGGCAAATATGGATTTGACATTCTAGACTGAAATCAACCGTGTAGAACCTGGATGAGACGTGGCTGCTCAACACCAACAATCTCCACACTCAGAATGTTAAGTGCAATAATGCTTTGTATAATGCTTATTCTAGATTTCTAATTTTATTCATTTGTATTTATTTCATTATTATTTACCTGCACCTGTATACAGTTGTATATAGAGCAGGGTGATATGGCTGAAAAATATATCACAATATAAACATTTCATATCAATAATTGTTGATTAGTATTTTTGTTTTAAATATCTAAAATCCTGCTGAACTGGAGATGTGATTTTTCTGTTTTATCTAGTTTCCTCTGGAGTTGTTGTCCTGATTTTCTCCCTTCCCTCCATGCTGCTGTTTTTATATTTTGAAGCATTTCTGATTCACGGTGGCAAAACTTGAATCTGCTGATATGCACGTTATGCAACAGGTTGTTGCTAGGTAACTAAATAGTGAGAGAGTTAGTTGATGCCACCATCCTAGCTTAGCTGATGGTAAGAGGATGAGTCTTTAATCTGCCTACATCTCCCAGAATGCTGTGTGATTCTAGATCAGATTTCAGCTAAATTACTTAATGTTCTACCAGATGTATTTTCTATTGATATTCATCGCGTCTTTTGTGGTACATATTGTTATTTGAGATACATATTGTTATAAGTCAATAACTATATATCACAAAATATATGATCAATATGAATTGCCCAGCCTATATATGTATATATGTATATTTATTTATAGTCACTCTTACAGTTTTTCAGTATTTTTTCTGTGTACTCAGGTAGCCAAGCAACAATTTATCGCTGCCAAATTTACTGTTGCATCTTTGTTTAGTGACAATAAGTTTAAGTCTGAGTAACGGCTGTGTGTAGGGTTAAAGAGCTTTGGCATCTTCCTACACTTTTATTCAGTTCAAAATGTTTTTGACCTGGATAAAAGTTTAAAAACAAACTTTTTTTGTTTTTTAAATTTGATTATTATTTCTCTCATTATTTTTTCCCTCTCTGACATATTCCGTGTTGAGCACGAATAAAGATTTATTCCATTCCGTTACCTGTTAAGTTCTAGCTTCTGCTGCTCCAGGATCCTCTGGTGGGTCTCCCAGGTGTTCACCTCCTCCTCAAACTGACGCCGCTTCTCTTCCAGCTCTTTGTACTGAGCTTGCAGGTTTTTCTTCATCTGCTCATGACGCTTCTGGAGCTGCAGAGACAATAGAATCCGTTCTGAGATCGGCTCAGGGAAACAAACAGATTTAATGTTGCCCCAGCTGTGTACCTCTGCTTCAGAGTCTTGGAGCTTCTGGATCTTCTCTTTGACCTTCATGTCAAATACTTGCTCCATTTCCTGCTCCATCTTCTTCATCTTGGCCACGTGCTCGCGCCGCTCTTCCTCCATCTGAGCTAGAGGACTCCTGGAGACAAAGAGACGGGTTCATACACAGCAGGTGCTCACAGGCTCCTCACCTCCCAGAGGAACAATTCCCAACAGTAGACGTAGAAAAGGAGGGAAAGCTCTAGATGACTGTTGTCCCTGGAAGCCTTCTATAGCAGACTGCTTTCAGAGAGAGCTGACAGAGAGAGGAAGCAGAACCAACCTGAAGCCAGAGTTTCACACAGACAAAGAGATAAACTGGCTCCTTGTTTCCTCTGAGCAGAAGGGATGGAAGCTAATATCACTTCACTGATATTCATTATGATGTATTGGGGCTCTCAGCCAGTCACCCAGATGAACTACGCTCCCTCTGACTTCCAGCCAGTCTCTGAGAAATACTAAAACACAACAATCAGCATTCTAACGTCAGCCTGGAAGGCCCAGTGGGAGCTGAGGGGGGATTTATACATCTGAAGGACAATGGTGATTATAACTGATCTGTTCGTGTCATCATAAGCAACAAATCAACTAACCGCACGATAAATTAATAATGAGCTCAACGAGTTGCTTCCCTTTAATGCTGCAAACATTTGACACCCAGAACTAAGTGGTTAATTTCCCCTTTTTTTTTCTTGCCTGTTTTCCCTGTCTGAGCTGAATGATTAATATTCAGCTTAGACATAATAACTAACGATCCAATTTAGCTAATGTTGTTTTGGTTATTTTGTTGATTTATTTTGAATATTTAGAATGTTTTCTAGTTTCACTGTTAAATGATTTTATAAATGGATGTTTTTTTCAGAGGGAGTGCATTGATATTCCATTATTATAATGATATTATTTGAAAATGGTCAAAAAATGACAATATGGTTCAACTGCATAATTTCTGGGACAATTTATCATCCAGTGAAGTGTCATCATGACCCGGCCTAGCTGGTGATTCTAAAAGCTCACCAGCTAGGCCTGAGAGCTGGCTCACAGCTAGCTTACCCAGCTGAATGTTTTAGCATTTATAAAGATTTTACTGATTCCAGACGAAAATATTCCTCAATGTCCAACAGTAAATGGTTTAGGAGTAAGGTAAATGCAAGGTGAGATGAACAGCAATAACAGGATGTGTGAACACAAACCAAGGCTGGTAAAAGACCATGAGCCATTTCTCCAGCTAGCACTACACATGGGTTTGTTTTGGTTGGTTTTACCCAGAATTCCCTGTGCTATAGTTTGCTTCCTGCTTTTGGTTCACATCAGAGCTCGATTACACATTCACATCTCCCCAAACGAACCGGACTTTGAGACAAACAAACGGCAGTTGGAATTAAAGCGGGCTAAACAGCTGGTGAGAATGAACCCTAAGTTTCTTCAGTTTTTAGAAAACAAGCATGTTAGGTTTCATGTTCATCTCATGTTGTATTCACCCAATTCCTCTACCTGGTAAGGACTTAGCATTCCTTAATAAAACCTCCAGATTTCACAGAGAGCAAACAGACTAAAAGCAAAGCAGCTGAAAAAAAAAGATAGGAGTCAGGAGGGAGGCGAAGCTGGAGCATTTTCTCAAGGGAGTGAAGAAGTGAGGTAACTTACATGCCATCAGGTGTGTCAGGTCTAAAAACAAAGAAAGAAAGAAACGCACAGACACTTAGCATGCTGCCATTAATCATGCATTAGCTTGTGACAGTGTGCTGGTGGATAGAGACAGTTGGACCTATTGGTTTAGCAGTCACATGGTGCCTCAGTTAGAGTTGGATTAAAACCAGCTGATGACCAGTTAGTGGGGGTTAGTGCTGGTTCATTTGGATAAGGAATCAGTGAAGCTTTAGTCAGCCTGCGGTCTAAAAGGAACTTCAGGGTCAAACTGGGAGCAATCAGCTCCCAGAACCTCCAGCTGGGCCACTAAGCTAACCCTAGGAGCCTTTTCTCCATTAATGTGACCTGCGGGAGGTTAGTGTGATAAACTCACTTGGTTAGCTGGCCCTTGTTCTTATTGTTGTCAACTCCATTATAGGTGACAGCAGCCAGCTTCCTGCTGCGGTAGTTCTCATAGTGGACGTTGTTAGTGACATCCTTCAGGTCCTGCATATGAGTCCTGAAACCAAGAAGAACTTTGTTACCTCCTCTATGGGATGAATCAACAAGACTTTTCGTTTGGTAAACTGCTGCAATGTCATGCGAGTGAGTTCATGTAAACCAGGGGTCTGCAACCTGCAACAATGGTTCTTAATAACTTTGGTAAAAAATGAAGAACCACCAGCTAACATTTTTAATTTTAGATATAACAACAAAGTTTTAGTCCTTTATAATTTGATCTTTATTTTAAATTCTAAAAATAGAAATCAAATGGTGGTTCTATCAAAAGGACAACACGTTTTCTGTAGAAGATATTCATCTAAAATTATAAGCTGTCTTTTTTTCAGGAAGTCATTTAAAATTTGTGGCTCTAAATGAGATTTAACTGGCTGTCCTGAGTTTAAAAATGGCTCTTTAGGCTGTAAAGGCTGTAGAGCGATATGAGGCTTTCACTCACCTTATCAGCATGTTACGGAGAATAGTAAAATCACAGTGGTCTCCATTTTCAACTGCAGATAAAAGAGAAATGATTGAAACAGAGCTGCTAACAGTGAGGCGTCACAGTGTTCCCAAACTCTGACCTCATGTTTCAGACTTTCCTTGAAAACTAAATCACTATTCATTCCATCTAAATGTGCACCAGGCAGCAGCTCAATGTGGAACTAAGGAAGGTAGAAACTACCCTGCCTGCTGCAGTACCGTAACATGCCACAGTGTGGCATCCCATGCATTCCTCCACAGTGAAGCTCACCACAGTCCTCTGAGGTTTCTCTGTGGTAGAGTGACTTGCATAGCTTCTCAGGGACCTTGCCCTTCGTCTCGCTCTCTTCCCGCCTGCTCTTTATATTTATGCTGACATGTTGCCAAAAACATTTTTGGTATTCTAGATCTCCCTCCCAGAGGACGGACAACCCTCGCCCAAAACCAGTTTCATAGCAGCACGCCTACAACTGGTCTAATTGGCCGTGTTGTGTTCAGTCCTTCAGCTTGGATTTTCCGTATTGATCCAAGCAGATTCTTTATGATGTTTAACTTCTGTTTACTGCTTCAGTCATCTGCTGCTCTGTGTGCTGCAGATGTTCGACAGGTCTTCCCACAGAGCCACGGCAGCTTCCTGTGTGACGTCAAACAGTGTGAAACTTTCACATCTTCTGAACAAATGAAATCTGTAGTCTGTCCTGCTGCCTGCTTTAGAGTGACAATTTTTTATTCTGATGAAGCTTTTCTCCACTTGAGCTATAAACAGAAATGTAGTTCTAACAGGTTAGAGTTAAGGCATATGGAGTTATGCCAACTTTATATGCCTTAATTTGCTACAAGTTAGTCATCTTGTCATCAAAAACGGAACAAGCTGATGTTGGAAACTTACAATATTCACAATGTATTTCAATAATATTCAGACCACATGACTGTCACATATAACCACACATTTCAATATATTTGATTTGCATTATCTCTTCTTTTCTCCCTCTCATTCAGTATATTTCAGTATTGTCACCTTCCTAAAATAATGGCCTTGGTCTTTTTTGATTTTTGGAAAATCACTACTACTCAGAGAGCAGTAGGAGCTCTCTGAGCTCCTACTGCTATCAAATCATGGCAATAAAAAGTGGAGGATTTCTTCGGCAAAATAGCTTTTGGCAAAAAATGACTTGGTCCATTATTTTAGGAAGTTGACAATGTGCATCAGAATAAGAATTTGCATGTGTGAAATAATCTACATGATGAGTTTCTCTTAGCTACTGAAATAAGTTAACTTTTTTCGAATATTCTATTTTTCAGTGTGTCAGCAGCTCAACATGTGTGGAAACTGAGGTGTCCATGAGTGGGACTGGCTGCTATTGATGAGCTAACAGCTCTCACCTTCAGCCACGCCCCAGGGGTACTGCCTGCCCCGGACCCGCTTCCCGTTGACCTCGATGATCGTGTTGCTGCCAACTACAGCGAGGGGCAAACGATCCTGCAGAGAGGAGGCAGAGGATGCCGGTTACACGGCTAGAGACACACATGTACCCATGACCAGAAACATGCATCTGAAACCATTTCAAATGTCATAAAGGAGCGTAAAGGAGGAGCTGACCTTGATTTTTCTTATCATCTTCATCTCCTCCTCATTGTCCGTCTCTGGGAAGTCGTAGATTTTGATTTTATGTTCATGAATTTCTTTCATGATCTGCATGCAGCACAGGAACAGAGGAGTGTGGGATGTGAGACAAACACCCAGAAACATCAATAGTTACAGCTGAAGAGGGTCAATACACAGCAGGGGGTCAGACCATCAGGCAGGTTGCTCTAATGAGACACTCTGACGTTATAAAGCATAAAGCGGCGTTAGTGCAGCTTTTATCAGTGTCATTAAACAACACAAACCTGTATGTAGAACAGGTTTGTAAATAATAAAGATATGTTATGTAATAAATTGATTTTAATTTATTAAACTAAAATGATTGAATCAGCAACATCTCCAAGTGAACAGAGCAGATTAAAATGAGCAGTAATATAACAAATAACTGATCTGGAGATATTTATTAGAGTGCAGAGAAAATCCTGCAGGCTGATGCAGAATCTCAAACACTTTACAGCATCGATGGGAAAATAATTTGCCTCCATATTTATCAAATAATAACTAGGTCTGTTTCTTTAATAAGGTATAACCAGGACAGTTTGGATGAGGCATTCATTTAAAAAAACAAAACAAAACAAAAAAAACATCAAACATGACAAAAGTGAGTTAAAGGAAAAAAAAAAGTAGGTGGAGCAAAAATGATCAACCATGACAGAACAGAGAAATCAACAGGAAGCTGTGAACTCTGTGTCCTGAAGCCACAGCTAGAATCACAGTGACTGACAATTCAAATGTTGTGGTTTTTTTAGTGAGCATGAAACTGTGTGTGTTGTACCAGTATCCAGGTATATGTGTGTATGATGAAGAGGCAGAAGTTTCCTGCTAAAGCTGCAGGATGTAATTCTGATGTAGGTCTTGTTTTTTAAACATATTTGCTACAACTGTCACCATGTCTTGACAGTATAAAATGAGGCAGGTCGTCTTTGCCTCCTCTCTGAGCTCCTACTGCTATCTGCAAAATACACCAGTCAGAAACAAGTGCTGTCAATCACCCATGTGTAAGCGCTGCTCACGTCCTCCCTATTGGTCTCTGCTACGCTATGCTAGTTCCTAAGTAAGTACTCTCAGGATTTGTTTTGGGCAAATGTAGGCCCAAAACAGAGCAGTAATAATGTATGCAATTATTTAAACTAGTCTTTAACCAATAAGTTGAAGGTGTATTTACTGGGTTTAGAACACCTTTAGAACACTAAACGTGTTTCTTTTTAGTGACACAAAAAACAATGTTAGTGTTAGGAGGGACAGCCTGAGGATGCCTTCAAGATTCAAAGGAAACTAGTAAAGAGTAACGGCCGTGGATCAAATGAACTCAGTAAAAGTGTAGGACTGAAGAGGAGGCTGAGTGCAGCTGCAGGCAGACGGTGAACACACACCTGTTTTTTGAACTGTTGACACTCTTCCGGAGTCATTGTGTCAGCTTTGGCAATGAGGGGAATGACGTTGACTTTTTCATGTAACCGCTTCATGAATTCAATGTCTAGCGGCTTCAGCCTGGAGACAGAAGCAAGTCACAAGGTTTCAGTTAGTAGGACAGAGAAGAATTCATGACACTGGGTTCATTCAGAGAGCAATGTTGATCTGCTGTGACAGATTTAAGGAGCTCATGTGCTGCTGTCAGTTTGCGGCCATAGAGTGTCTAAGGCAGCGTCTGGTGGGTATCCCGACCAGAACTACAGATAACAAACTGCACCGACTCAGGAACCTGACTGGGACCATCACACACACAAACTTATTACAATAGAAGGCCAATAATGTCTGAATCAGAATCAGCATTGTTATCAACATGTCTAGGACACATTCCCAGCCTATAAAAGCTGTTGTTTAGACAGTCTGAGGAGCAGAAACCCAGACTCCCCATTCAGCAGCAGATGCTGCAAATAAACTCAGCCCATATGGTGGCGGACCTCAGAGGTGGACACAGTCCAGCACACCGGGTCACTGTGGGCCAAAGGGCTCAACAAGAATCAAAAAGAAAACCCTCTTCTAGTTAAGGAGTCCTGTGAGGCCTGGTGTGTGTCTGTGTGTGAAGAAGTTTGGCAGCAGCAGCAGCAGATGAGAGGAATGAGGTCTCCAGGTCAGTGAGCTCAGGGCAGATTACACCAATATTATTCTAGCCGCTTAGCCAGCTAGGAGGCCGCAGGCAGGACGGGCCTGAGTGCGGCCAGCAGTCAGCCGGGTTGGCAGTGTAAACACACAGAGCGTCCTGTTAGCAGTCACAACCTGAAACTGCCCAGCAGCACTCACCCATGACCAGACGGAGCGATGAAGTACAGGCAGCAGTGCACTCTGCTGTCCGGCATCAGCCGCCTGTTGACCCGTGACTCTGAGTTGAGGAAGTCTTCAAACTTATTGTCGATGTAGTCAGTCACCGGCTGCCAGCTGGAGAGGGGAGAGGGGGCTTAGAATTCAGTTAAATATCACAGCAAAAAATAGATGGCTGTCTAACATTCTGCTCTACAGTCTAACATCTATAAACTTGCCAAACTTCCATGTATTCTATTGGAGTCTCATGTGGCAGACCAGCACAAAGCAGTCAAGGATTGTGAAGTAGAAGGAAAATGATACATAGTTTCCAAACTTTTGTACTGATTGAAATCTGAAAAATGCAGTGTGCATTCGTGTTCATCCTCCCTGAATGAATACTGTCTACAAGCAGGTTTCACAAGGCAAGCAGCTTCAACATAAACTTGCTTTCTCTGTCTTTTATAAACCACCTGCTCAAGTTCATTTGGGTCGGATGGAGAGTCTGTCTGCCTGTAACACTCAACCCTGGGCCATTCTGTTCTTTACCAACTGATTATAGTTATGGCGGGATGTTTACTGTCACAGTCATGCTGGGAGCTGAAGCTCCTTGTCTGATTACATTTGCTGAATCCAATTTTCCAGAAAGTCTGACCAGCTTCTCTGCCTGAGAAAAGTTTTACCCCATGATGATGAGGCCACCACTGCGTTTCACCATGAGGATATAGTGTCAGTAATGTGCAGTGTTTTCACCAGTCATTTATTTGTCATGGCTACTGCAGAACTGCAAATGGCAGTTCTTCCTGCCAGTGGATTTTATTGATGGAAACATGCCCCACACTCTTTTTCAGATGTTTTTTAGTAAAAAATGTTGAAAACCACAAATTATTTTTCTTCCACTTCACATTTATGTTCACCTTAGTGTTGTTTTATCACAGAACGTTAAAATAAAACACACAAACGTTTGTGGTTAGAACCAGACACAATGAATACTTTTTCAGCCATCAACAGTAACATATAGATGAGCTCACCAGTTACTGTTGTCTACGGCGTCCCCAAAGCCAGGTGTGTCAACGATGGTCAGCAGAAGGTGGACCCCTCCTTCCTTTATCAGAACCTGGGACTGCTCCACCTGCCATCAATAAGAACAAGTGTAGAAAACAGGGTTTGTGTCGGTTATAGTCTCATTTAGAAACAACACTTTGCTGAGGAAAACTGGGGGAAAAACAAACAGAGAAGTCACAACATGGAAGTTCCCATAGCGCATTGGAAGCAACCACAACATAACAAGTAAGACCAGCACAGATCATGTTTGTTAGGCGAGGAAGAACCAAGAGAATAAAGATGTCTCTGAAGGCATCAATAAGGCTGGGGGAGGGGTAGAGTGGGCTTTGATCAGCAGACCAGTGGGGTGGAGACACACCTCGTGATCAGCAGATCAACTTTGATTCAATCAGCAGGAAACCTCTGAGTGAGAGATGGGATGCAGCCAGTCGGGTCAGAATTAGAATTTAATGTTTGTCACTGTACACATGTACAATGAGATTAAAGCCAGCTCCACAACAGTGCAAACAATGTAAGAAATATAGGCAATATACACATAAATATGCTGGTATTTACAGTGTTAAATATATTAAACTTCTATATACACATATACACAATAAATAATTAGTACATGTGAAAGTTCAGACTCAGACAGACTGTTCGTTGAGTCTGTTTGTTTTTGAACAGACCAGAAGACAATTTAGGTGAGATGGGGTGATAGAAATTAGTTTGAGTTCCCAAACAAAATTAAAATAATTCTTTTTTCATTACTTCAAAGCCAGAAGTTTATTACTATTCCTATTTGGTAAACCCAAATGATGCAACAGCATTTTAAACTTCTGATTGGTTCATTCACAATGCTTGAGTTAACATGAGGCCCACCAGTGGATGCATTTCAGAGCTACACCTTAAAGCCACTGCTTATCAGGAAGAGAACGATGCTCCTTCACTCCAACGTGTCCCACAGATGAACAACTTCTGCCATGAAATTTATACAACAACACGAAAACTAAGCTACACCTTGTAAAGATGCTAACTGAAGTGAAACCAGTCTCATACCAACCAAGCCTCAGAAGCCACTCAGAGAGGAAGGAGCAAAATGAACAGCCACATTAGTTTGTACCCATGTTGGCCTACAGCAAGTCATCACAGTGATATTCAATTAGTATTTCAGTCTGAGGAGCCGTCCACACTGAGGCAAGCACAGAAAAGTTTCATAAACAATTAAGAATAAAATGTGCGGCCACACAACAACAGCACAGAAAATGCTGTAGTTTGCCGGGCCAATCGGTGGCACTGCCACACAACAACGCAAGAAACACAGAACAACAGCCGGCATGAGCCAACGGCGCCATGTTGTGAGAGTGAGGGTTGCGCACCCTAAACAGGTAAACAAGAAAAAGAGTCCAGTGTCTTTGTATGCAATATATGTGAATAGCTGGTTTCAGTTTTATATAGTCCAACCAGTGAGCTCTGGTTCTGCTCCCTGTGGTATTCCGGCCACTCATCAGATGAGTGTTTCTTAATTTCTGTAGACTTTGACTCTACAGGTTGGGCTGTGATCTTGCCATGGTGTGGCTAATGAAACTAAACTACAAAAAGTGAAGTGTTTAAATCATTGTTGAAAACAATTCCAGATGTGTTTTGGTTGGATTGTAAATAGTTTTTAATGACCTGAAACATTTAAGCATGGGGATTAAATGAAAATCAGAACTAGACTGTAAAGGGGCAGCACTGTTTATGGCAATGATTTTAATGAATCTCAGGATCACAAAATGCTGATTATGTAGTGACTAGCATCAGGAGCATCTGATTGGAACAACTCTACTTTCAAACATGTTGAGTGATTTTTACATCCTCCCATCATGACAACAGCAGACGAGGACAGAAGAATTCATTCTGCTGTGTCAGAACAAATCTAATTCTGTAGCATTAAATTCCCCAGGAAACCTCTTGAGCAGACTTTAACCCCTGCGACCTCCAGCTGCAACATCTTGACCTCTGTCAAAGTCTGGAATCCAGCACAGACCTTAAACTGGACAAATGTCTCCAAAGTACAGTAGAAAAACTACAGAAGTGGCTAGTACACAATGATGCTACAGTCTGCAAGCTAATTGGGTAACACTTTATTTGACGGGGTGTGTATAAGACTGACATGACACTGTCATAAACATGACATAACATCTGTCATGAACATGAAAGAATCTTTATGAATATCTATGACTGTTGTCATGAGGTGCCATTCGGTAAATAATGACACTTTTAATGCAAAGTTGCTTTAAAAGTTGCATTGAAAGTCCATTAAGAGTGCCAACTAAATGTCATTATTTACAAAATAATACAAAGTTGGCACTTTAATGGACTTTCAATGCATGTTCATTACAGTGTCATGTCAGTATTATACACACCCTATCAAATAAAGTGCTACCGCTAATTTAAATTAAAAAACAACAATTCATATTTAAAATTCCCACCAGGAAGGCGGAAAAACAGAAAGCATAAAAAATAACTGAATTCATTTAAGCGTATTTAATTTAAAACAAACCATAAATTATTATGTTTCAAAGTAAAAGACCTATTAAGATGTTAACTGGTTGACCTTCGTGTAAGTGTGTAAGATTGTTGTGGAAACAGCTTGAAACAGACTTCCATCTGTTTCCATCTGCAGGAACGGGGCTGACTCAATCCCCAGACACGCCCCGTAAAAACAGTGAGCTCATGGGAAAAAGGTGGAGATCAGATCCACCTTCCTGCTAAGGTGCATCAAGGGGAGAAGGACTGTCCTGGTGAGACAGGAGCACATTCAGCCTATGTTCTGAAGCAAAACAATCTACCAAGTCATGCAGAACATGTTTTCCAGTGAAAACATGTTCTGCACCTCCTGCACCCAGACTAAGCTAGCCTCAGTTCTACTGATGTAATTTGCTGTCACTTTTATGACTGGAAGTTTTCAAAGAGAGCCAGACTGGAAGCTAATATTAGCATCATCATGTGGCTGAATCTAAACGGTTTATTTATAATATTACACAAACATGAACACTTTACTTTTCAAACCACATGTGACTTGATTTGACATAAAATTTCCAAAATTGAACCAAGGCATCTGTTAGAAGTTGTGTGGGCGACTGTGGCTCTGTGGGAAGAGTACTTGTCTTGTGATTGGAAGGTTGTAGGTTCAATTCCAGCTTCCTCATGTCAATGTGCCCTTGGGCAAGGCACTTAACCCCAAATTGCATTCCGATCTGCTTATCAGTGTATGAATGTGTGAACGTTTGTGAGAGCGAATGGGTGAATGTGACGCTAGTGTCAAGAGCTTTGAGTGGTCAAAAATGATCGGAAAAAGCGCTATATAAGTTCAGTCCATTTACCATTTTATTTAGTTTGATGAAAACTCCACTAATTCATTCATGTATTCATCAAATACTTCTTTATGTTGCTTTACATCTATTTGGATGATTTGGTCAGTTTCCCAGGATGCTGGGTGAGTAATGCAGTTATGTAGCACATGATCATCAGGTCATCAGAGCAGATTTTAAAGTAAAAGCAAAACTATGTTGAAACTCAGTTTCCAATCATACTTCACTGTATTTTCCAAACCAGCCTGGCCAAGCAGCTACATTTTTTACAGTTGGGCTCCAAACATTGTTCCTTTCTCTATTCAAGGCAGCTACACCTCTTTATCAGGTTTTTCAGAACAGAATGTCTACTGGGCCCCTAGTCTCACTACTTTTGAAGTCTATAGCAACTATAGGCTTCAAAAGAAGCCTATAGTTGCTTCTATAAGCAACACTCTTCAACGCACATTCCTAGAATGAGTGTTGAATACTAAAAGTTTTCAGTTTTCAGTATTACTAAGATGTTTAAAGATGAAGTCAGAGTAAGCACAAGCACTTCTGATTTTTTTTTTTTTAAAGAAGAGTGTTTTATTTAAAGAAGAGTGTTTAACATCTGGTTCATTGGTTCAGAGAGAGTGAGAGAGAGCAGATAACAGGAAGGCTGAACAGACTTCAGCAAAGTTGCTCTGTCTTATCCTTTTTATTTTGTCAGAGCAGAGACATGGGAATCAATTCTCTGGGAAATACACACAGACTGATGGTTTTCTAGTGCTACCCATGGTAACGGCTAATATAAGAACCTAGGATAAGTAAAGCCCAGTTTGCAGTGATTGTTTTCTCAAGGTCAGAAAAGAGATTTTTAATTATGCATCTGTCTTTTCTAATGTTCTAGTTCATAAAGGCAAATCAAAGTCAGTTAAAATTAGCATCAGCAGGTAGGAGCTATAGAAAAAGCAGATCAAACCAACTGGATCCAGGGCAGAGTGAAAACACACAAGCGGGACTGAGGTGAAAGGTGAGAAAAGGAAATGAAAATGTCCTTTTCATGTCCACAGAGATGCTTCAGTTGTCCAAAAGCATCTCTGTGGTCCTGCAGGAGGTGGCAGCATGATGTGGCTTTCAGAGGGGCCTCCAACACCTGACATCAATACAAACAGCTGGCCTTGAGCATGTGCTTTAAGGTCTTAGTGTACAGATTCAGTCTGTTAACTACATGTCAGTACAAATGACTCAGGACATGTCAAAATGTTCAGCTTTTCTTCACAGACAAATCAAACTGTCAAATCAAACAATGTCCCAAATGCCAAGGATCCAGTACAGTCAACTGGTACACACTGACTTAAGAGCAGATCCCTAATGACTAACATCACAACAGAAAGTACTCTGACCTATGACTCTGGAGGAATGCCAAAAACAAAAAATAAATAAATCAATTCACATAAGAATCCTGATTCTCATTACTACGATTAAAAATCAGTTTAAAATGTCAAACTGGTCTTAAAAAACAAAACAAATCCAATGTTTGTTGGCCTCCATTTTCTATCCATGCAGGACGTTCTCTATCCAAGAGGAAATGAATACTGAACGTTTATCTGCTGTGAGGAAGAATTATGTACATTTGTATGATTCTCCACCAAATAACTACAAAGACTTCACACCTTTAGATTAAAACAGAAATCATTATGAACAATTGTTTTGACTCAAATTAATTGTGAATCAAATTGTTGCCCTAAAAGTCAAAATCAAATTGCAAGATTCTGCCTCTATATGACACACCTGTACATGCTTGTCCTGAGCTAAATAAAACTAACTCTTCTGTGAACTAGTTCCTGAACTAGAACCCAGGATGTGTTTGTGCGTCAGCGGGACAAGAATGTGCTCATTCCTCAGGCAGCTTGTTGGCTAATCACCAAGTCCCTGCCTCATGCACTCAAATTAGCCAGGAACTACAAAGACACCCTCCCAGGTTTTCTCACGTCCAGCTAACACCCTCCCGTAGTCAACTGGATTATATGACAAACTGCATTCCTAGCAGTGTCATCACATTCTGGCAGACTTTGCCAATAAAGGAACCACAAATGTGTCCAAATCTTCAGTCTGTGGTTCCTGGAGAGCTGAAGAACAAGAGCTGTCTGTTCTCTGTTGTAATCATCTCAGTGATCTACCAGTAAGCTTCACTTAAAGCCCCCAATTACCCAACAACTAAAGCAAGGGGTGAATCCTGAAGCATAAAGTCTATGGGAACACCCCTACACACACAAACGCACCCCCACACACACATCCTAAATCTCCTTTAAGAGCTCAGGGGTGTAAACAAATTGGAAGCAGCAGTGAGTTAAGGATAGACGGAGACCCTTAGTATGCTGCCAGGAATTAGCTGAGATTTAGAGTAAAGTAGAAGATCCGAATGAACAGAGCAGGGCGAGGTCCCCCCCCTTCTTTACACCAACTGCTTCACTTGTTCTCCTTCAACAGGAAGCTGCAGTTCAAGCTACAGGTGTGGGCTGTTAGTGATCCCGCTCCATCTGCCACCGCAGAAGCAACGTCTAAAGATCCACTTAAAAACACAGAACTCAGACATTTAGAACCATCTACAGAAAACTGAAAGTCTTGCAGCTTTCATAAGCGTTGTTGCTTCCCTTATTTGTCATAATCAGGACAACTTCAGTGTTTTACTTATAAATATATACTAGAGGAAGTGGGAGGAATTGAATTAAAATCTCTGAGGAGTTCTTTCTCCCATCGATCAAACAGAAACAGTGAGTGAGAATTTGAACAAACCACGTGTTGGATGTGACAGCGGATACAGCAGTTTTCTGGGTTCATTTTGCTTTCTTCTGAAGCTTTAACCTGTCAAGTTAAACTCACTAATGAAGATTTCTGTCATACTTTGTGTGTGTAGCAAATACAGGAAGAGGATGTTGCTTTCATTTTGAAAATGATGTTTAAAGTAAATTATGAGAAATATTTGTCTCTTTGAGAAATGAAGCTAACAAAAAGGATTTAATCCAGGCCTACATGGGGCCTAACAAGAAACTCCTGGCTCAGGGAAGTAGAATATACTTCAGTAGAATATACTTGTCATGGCAGGAGCTCGTCTGGTTTGAGGCCCAACACACGCTGACACGGGGCAGATCTACCATCACTGCAGTAGGGGCTCTAATTGGCTCAATTACAAAACATCTGCAGAGAAACATCAACCAAAACCAGCTATTACATCCAGCATTCATTGTTCTTGTAGAAGATAACCGCTCTATAATAACCTGGCAACGTTATATCACTGTTATCAAATAAAGTTATTTATAAACTCCCTGGTCCACAACACATAAAAAATGAAAACAAGTTATTGTTTCAAAATATCACCTGCATTCACCATGTTCTGAGTGGCCAAACTAGTTCTTCTCTGTGATGAATTAGTATGAGTTCTACAGGGAACACACATTGCTGCACAGCCGTTATTTTTAGCAATTTATCTTTAAACTGCTTGACGTCAGAAAATGTTGATCTTTCTCTATTAAAACTGAAATAATCACCAACTAAAATCTGAGGCAACAGGAAGGGTGGAAGTAAATATTAAACCAGACTAAACAATCTTATGCAGGATTTTAAGCTTCCAGCTTCTAGGTTTTTCTTACCAGGTCATAAAACCTTCATCATACGCAGATTATCTATCTACTGCTGTCATGACATAGTGACAGTTTGAAAATTAAAAAAAAACAAAACTATTTCTTTAAGAAAAGTTACGTAGTGTAGCTTTAATAAGATGCACACCTGTACATGCATTTCGAAGCAACAAATGAAACACACTGTGACCTTCTGTGACATCATTTAAAAATCTTTATTCAGCCAAAATATCAGGAAGAGAACTGCATTCCTCCACAAGTAAAGCTCATCTGCAGTTCTAATTCTAAGAATCCTTAAGTTGAAAACCTTCCTGCTGAACTACATTCTCAGACTGAAAATAAAACTACTCACACCTCAAGTTCATCTGTAAGTTCAGTCAAGCTGCAGTGAAGCGCAGCACGGCCCTGTGGTGTTTGCGTTGTGTCTCATTTATTGCAGTAGTGCCATTATTGAAGCCACTGATTGGCTTTGCTCTGCATAGTCTGCATTTAGCTTGATGGCAGGCAATGGAGCGCATGCTGCGCCTAGAACTTTCTGTGGTGTCCTGCAGTCATATAAAAGTTATGGAAAAATTCTCAACTACACTGAGAAAAATTCTCAACTACACTGAGATACAAATAGGTTTATTTTGGAGACTCGCCTCGGAGTCTAATGACACCAGAATGAAACACTTTGTCCATAACAACCGATTTTACATCTGAAGAAAAAGGGGGATCTTTGCAGCCTGAGAACACTCCAAATGAGAAGTACGGGGGAGGCAGTATCATGTTGTAGGTATGCTTAGCTGCATGAGGGATTGGTGCAGTGTACAAAAAAGATAGAGTCCGGTTGGAAAAATCATCTCAAGGCATCACCAAGGTAGTTAAAGCGTGGACCCAAGTCGCACCAGATCACTTAGTGAGGGGCTTATGCACAGTAAAGTCCATGTTTTAGAATGAACGTCACAAAGTCCTGATCTCTGCATTATAGGAAATGTGTGAGAAGGTGTGAGGGCTACTAACCTGTTCTGACAGGAGGAATGGGACAAAATTCCATTAAGCTATTGGGAGAAGTTTGTGGAAGGAAACCAGTAAACATGACCTAAATCAAACAGTTTGAAGGGAATTCTATCAAAAATCAAGAATCTAAAGGAAGTGGTAAAAAAATTTTTAAAATGGAAAGCATTTAGTAATTCTTACTGATCTGAAAAGGAAATGTTTAATCGCAATTAATGTCAAACAGAAACTACCCTTTATTAAAAGTTTCTATGAATATTAGCTGCATTTTTTGTGTAAGTCTCCATGGTACTGTAAAACCATGTTAGCCACGGATATCAATTTATATTCTTCTTGGTCAAATCCGTTTTTGACCAACAATCTGATGGTAAAAAAATAAAAAACAAGACCAACAGTTAGCTTCTAACTGTTGCAACAAACGTGTTATTCATTTTCCAATAAACATGTTGGTTTGGCTATAGATTTATTTCAGACCCCAATCAAAGACACATGCAGCTCAAACAACAACATATCTGGGTGGGATTAGTTCCAAACTTTAGACTTCAATCATGGCCACAAATGAGATTAAGTGGCTGCGGTCCTGGCCCTGACAATAATTATGCATAGATTACACAAACCGTCTCCTCGTTCTTTATAGCTGCAGCTATCCTTTAATAATGCAGTTTGTAGAGCTTCATGTTCAGAAATAATATTCAGACTTTTGATGGGAAAGCTTCGATGGGAAATCAAAATCAATAACGATTTTGCAGAAGAAAGCCTGACTCAATATAATACAGACAGGCTATAACCTGGAATACATGCAAATATTTCCAGTCTGTGTCAGCCTCATCTTATTAATTATTATGTTGCCCAGTAGGGCTGCAGGACATTAGAAAATCATAATGAAAATATGATTGGAAAATGTCACCTCAATCTTGTCTGTTGCAGTAGATTGGTGCCTTGCTGTTACCATAGCAACCAGGTTGGATACTTATACAGTCTAGTATCAGAGTAAAGCAAACTTCATTAAGTTTTAGCTTCATACAATAAAACTGAAATGTTTCATTATGACAATATAAATCCAGAGAGACAGAGAGAATGACAATACTGCAGTGGGAGAGACAGAGACAAGTGGACAGTAGCCCTCCATGAGTGTCTCTACCTGGACAGTCTTTTTGATCCTGTGGGAAGGACCGGGGTATTCTGGGGAGTACAGGTCGGTGAGAAAGAGTGAGTTGATCAGCGTGGACTTCCCCAGGCCAGATTCTCCTGCAAGACAAAGAACAGGGGCAGAGTGACTGGTCTGGTTGGGAGGGAGCAGAAGTAGAATGCTCTACTGGGTTTCTAATCGCCTTCTTCAGGCCAAACTGACACAATCTGCAGATGTTTATCATCTCCATTTCTGCTGCAGTCTTCTACAGCCAGACATTCTTCACATGTTTCAGATTCACACAGGAAATGACCCCTCTCCATCCCCTCCACCCCACCTCTCCTTCTTCTTAAATAAGCAAATGATAACATTAGGCAAGGAAAAGACAGACAGGATGGAAGGGCTGTCTGTGAGCAAATTATTTTCCTGTTCACATTTCAACAATCTAGTTGGAGGATCTCAGGGAGAAGGAGGAGTCAGCTGCACAGAGACGATCCCACAATCTGTTAGCTGTCCTGAAGGATGTTAGGGGACAGAGTATGATCATTTGCATAATATTTTGGAGCAGCTGCAGTGGAGATAAACACAGTGACACATAAAACCTGCAAAAAGAGCATGGCGGTGGTAAGCCAATCGCCTCAGCAGGGCGTCCCGGGTGGAGCGCAGGGCGAGCTGCTGAACAAAAGCTCTACTGTGAGCAGAGGAGCAGCCAGAAAGCAGCCTGGCCTGGGAGACAACAGACTGCTGCTGACCTTTACAAGTGGTCGGTCTGCGGCCAACAGGGGCCACAGCTGCCAGCAGCTCAGCCCATCAACACCCCGTGAACAGTGAAAATAAAAGGGAAGACGAGGAAAAAAACAAAAACAAAAACAAAGGAATCTTTCTCTAACCAGCCCAGAGTTAGAAATACTTTCCAGAAAGGGCAGTCACATTTATCTGAGCAGAGTGGCTCAGAAATGACAACTGGCTGCTGATCAAAACAGTCAAAATGACTAAACTATGTCTGACTTTACACAAGCTTTACACTGTGGATTGATAAAGGACCAAAGAGACACTTTGTGTTGGAGAAAAATGAATTAAATGTCTAAAAATAGCTATGTTTCCAGTACAAATGTGTGTAAATCTTTGTGTTTTTTCAACATTAGCCGAATAGCGACAATTTAGTAATTGTGGTGTTTCCATTAATTAAGAACTCTGATTAAAATCACATATAAATAAGCTTGTTTATATGATAAGCTATTAAGCCCATGGCAGCGACGGATGTAAACATTTACTTCAGTTATATTCATAATTCATCATGGTGTTAGCACTCATCTATCAGCCAATCAGAGGAGACGTCTGCATTGTATTCAGGGGTTGGAGCAACAAGCCTCTTATAGTTGGGAGCAGCCACATTTTGGGGAAATTGTAGTTGATGATTTTACAGAAAAGTTATAGATTCAAAATGTTGCAATGAAACAGTACTTTTTATGAACTGTGAGAGTTCTGGTGGAGCCAGCAGCAGATCATCCAAAAAAGCAAAAAAAGTCCATCATCCCAATACTGCTTCCTGTCGTCTTTGTTGTTTCTGCCAGTAGTGACATCAAGCTGTTGATCATGTGACTTGTGTGACGCAAAAAATTTTTTTTTCCATTGCAGTATTGTGAAATACCTCTTTTTGATACGTCTGAAAAACGACCTCATCCTACTGCAAAAACTTAGCAAAAAGCTACATTTTTGCTAAACCGTCATGTTTCAAATAAGTAGATTTATCTTTGCAATTTCAATTTGCACAGTTCTATGGTTAATGGAAACCCAGCTTTTGAAAATGTTTGGTTCCAACAATCATACAGGTGGAGTTCCCAGTGAGCCTTCATGCAGCAGAGATGAGACAGATGTGAGCAGGTTAGTTTCACTGAGCTCCTACTAGGCCTGTCACAGTAACTAAGTTTGCTGTCTCAAACTGTCTCAAAACTGATTGCGATAAACAACAATATCGTTTGAAGACCGTTTTAAATTGAGGTGATGGTGATGACATAATAATGTCATGACAGCACATCCTGCCAAAGATAAATATTTTATTTTCAAAAGAACACTTTAACACTAGAACTGGTAAACAAAATTATCAAAACAACCAAAGACAAAAATAAAATGGACTCTCGGTCTCCGTTAACAAAAATGGACTTGAATAAAAACTAAACGCAACATAAAACCAATAAAATTTCAACCAACAGAGTATAGATTATGAAGTCTGTGTACTATATTGCCCTTCAATAATCATTAGATTTAGATAGAGAAGATGGGCACATCCGACTACCTGATGCAACGGTTCACTCCTCCCTTAAGCTAAGGCAATGAGGAATGGAGCAGTCAGTGGAGGGAACCAGAGTAAAGCCTGTTTTCATCCAGTGTCATCAGGACGAAATGATAAAGGAGATCAATTAAAATGAGGTCGATAATTTTCATTTATCATGCGATCAATTGATTTATTGTTTATCGCGACTTTTACATTACCTCTCTGTTTTACCTGCAATAGAAAAAGCAAACAGTCATTGGTCTGATCTGAACCAATCAAGAGTCTAGAAACTCTGCTAACTCATTATCAACTGCTGCCAAAAGAGGCATTCTGACCATCCTAGTGATAACAGCATATTTTGGCTACTGTATGTAAAATAAAATAAAATAATAAAATTAATTTAATATTTAAAATTTAATATTCTCTGATGGTGAAAAGTCATAAAATTTAAAGTGAAAAAAGGATAATTTTCCATGATTAGAGGCATAAATCCACAACTGACATATTCAATGTTATTATAAAGTCTGACATTTCCATCAAAGCTGCCAAATGTCCTCCAACACTGAGGTGGTAAATTTATGAAATGTTACTCACTTCTTTTGGTAGGCTCAGTTTAATATGGATATATTTTGTTAAAAATGATAAACCCTAAATGAAACGATCATTTGAAAACTGCTTGTAGCTGTCTTTGATATTAACATCTGTTTGGTGATCTGAAATATTTAAGAAAGAAAAAATAAAACAGAAAAACTGCTAAAGAAACAGATCCATTTTACAGCCCTCTGTGCGACCAGCTGACCCCCATCAGATTATTACTTGCAGTTTTTATATGAAGAGCGTTTTTGATTTTCTCCCATCACTCTGTGTCCTGCAGGAGGAGGAGCCGTCTCAGAGAGCTGCCTGCAGACCGAGGCTCACTTCGCAGCCAGCTTGCCTCCTTTAAAGGAAATTTCCAGCAGCTGTGTAAACCATGTGGGTTTATCCCAAAGCCCTATTTGCTATTCAGCAGGATGGTGGAGGGAAAGTAGGAAAATTCTGCCTCATGAGGGAGGGACGGCACTAAGTCAATCCTCTTCTGTAACATGCAGGTGATGTAGAGACGCTCCGTTGGTGAATGAAAGGGAAACTTTGAGTGTTTAACACTGTAAGCTGTCACCTTTTCCCACAACTGCATTTACAAATGCCACTTTCCATTCAAAATATGCAAGAAAAACTCCGAAGTGGTAGAAATCAGTATCAGCAAAGGCATCAATTTGTGTCATTTTAGTGATGCAGTAACAAAACTGTCAACAAGGAACCAAATCCACACCAGGCTCCAGCTGCAGTGGCTAACATCTAGGTCAGACTCTGCCAACATGGAAATCACTACCAAGCATTGACTTTGACTAACAAATGGCTCTGTCCCACTTACACTTGTTGGCTCAGCCAAAGCTCCAGCGCTGAGAGAATAAATATGTTGGAGCCCTTACAGCTTGGAACAGTGATTCTATTAGCAGCAGAGGATTCAAGCACACCTGCAGGACTTTATCACTCCCTCCAGGATGTCACAATGTGTTTTTGTGATTGTACAGATTTTGCACTACCTCTTTGAAAAAGTTGCAGTCAAAGTTGTGATTTTTTTAAGCTTTATGTTTGCCATAATATGGTCTTTTCAAGTATCTTCTAGAAATACCACCTTAATCCAAATAAAAGCATATCTTGAAAAGTTGTCAAAGTGCAAAAGGAAAAAAAAAAGTAAAAGTTTTTGCTTTTTTCCAGCAGTAAAATTTGAAATAAAAGTGTCACACATATGTTGGAACCCTTATATCTCAGAGATTCAGCTTTCAAGAAATGCAGTTAAACAGGAAGTGACTTTTGAAGGGGCCAATGGGATTGGTCAAATCCAGCCAAGTTGCCGTGATTGGTCAGAAAAGAAGGAAGTAAAGAAAACATTACGGTGATTGGTCAGATTTCCTGAAAAGTTGCAATGACTGGATGGAAATTGCTAGATTATTTATTTTACTATTGTCTTCTGCTTGTTCAATGAGGGAATCGATATGATTAAATGCAGTTACTGTGCAGCTCGGTGACACAAATCACACTTATTTATGTGACTGGTGTCCTGAAGAAACATGTTTCAAATGGGAATGTTTTTCAAGAGTGACGTCGCTGCTGTGATAGGGCTGTCATGGACTTATAGCCCTACAGCTAGCTAAAAATATGTAATACAAAGCTTTTACCATCACTTTTACTGTTATCACAAATTCACCAGAAAATATCATGCTAAAATTTTAAGTTAATTTAGCCAAGCTCTAATTCAAGGTTATGATCAGAAATCCAGCCTATGTAAAGGGGAATAGACCCTGAACATGGAACAATGAATAAAACTCAGAAACTCTGAATGAAAATCCTACATATCCATGTTCAAGATGAAGACTCCAAGATCGTGTCCTAGCAGCAATGGTCCTGTGTTAAACAGCTGCTAATATTATTAAACTCTAAGGTTCCTAGTTTTGCAGCTGCCGGGAGAACATTTCTGAGAAAGAAAACTGAACTTCGTCCCTTTCACAGTAGTATTTTCTCAAAACTGAAAGAACCAACTCAATTTTTATATGTATAAAAAATTACTTGAAACAAGAAGTGGGTTTTTGCCACAGTTTATGATTTCTGGAATATTTTCCTCAGAATTTCACAATATCTCATAAAGCCCACACCCATCAGAGCTGATGTTCAGGAACAGTTCCTTCAATGGTAAACACACACATCTTTCATCTATTCTGGCAGGTATGTAGCTTTTCTAATAACTCTGCTGTTCATATTACATACTGCTCATGAAATAATAACATGTTCCATGAGAGAACTGCAGGGACTCCAGAGCTACATGCACAAACAGAGGGATGAGTTCCACTGGGATCAGATTCTTAAGTCTGAGGCAACAGGCTACTGGAAGTCCTGGGCCTTTAACACAGGATGTGACATCGTGTGGCCATTCGAGGCCGTTTCCTATTCAGGTAGCAGCATACAACAGGAGAGAAAGGAAAGGCCAGACAGGAGGACCTCCTGTTGAATAAGCTGACCAGGCGTTGACTTTCAGGGCATGAATGGAATGACAGGAAGTCTCCTCCCTCCACATAATTTAAATGAGTCGGATAATCACATACATACACACAAAACACACACACACAAGTCTTTCTATATTTACAAGGACTTTGCATTGACTTTGTATCATTTCTACAGCCTAAGCCTGACCCTTACCCTAAACCCCAAACTCAGTTCAAACCTCAGTCCTAAACCTAACCTCTAATCCAAAAAAGCACCTCTTGTTATGGGGCCCAGGCTTTGGCCCCATAAGGAGGATCCAGTTCCAACAACATGGTGGTTAGGAAAATGGTCGATACAGTGTCTCAAAAACAACACCACACACACACACACACACACGCACAGACACAGAGAGGGGTGGGTTCAACAAACATCATTTTTGATGTTTGTTTACTTTTGTAAAGTAAAATTATATTAACATTTCCACCTGCTGAGCTGTATTCAGACTTGGATCAATGGCACATATGCTACTTTTAATAATGAAAAATACTCTTGGGTCAGCCCTCCAAATCACTGCTTTCAGGTGTTCCAATCACTTCCAGGTGAAGAAAATCCAGCATCTATAACTGCAGCCTGCTTCCACCATCATCTGTCAAAGAATGGTCCATGGTACCATGAGATCAGTGATGTGCGGTCAGGGAAGGCAGGTGAGGCAGACTTAGCTCTAAGACAGAATATATCTTAGAAAATAATTTATATTGCTATATTCACCCGGTGATTTGTACTATAAACTATTTATTTTTCATTTAGCTTAACCAATTTTGATACATTTTTCTTGAAAATCGCTGAATTTTTGCAATTTCCCATTCAAATGCTCGGAAACGCAGCTGGTGAGGCAGCAGCGAGTTCAGCCTCACCTGGGATTGCGCAACCTCTCGCTAACTGCTGGCTGCCATTTGATGAGAGCATGCTCCTCCTGTCTGTACGTCGCCAATAAAATGGTTAGAAAACGTATATGACCTAATTTTCCATAATTTAGCTTATGTATATAATTTACAGTACGTTATGTGTTTTGTGTTCTGAGGAGCGATCATAAACGGCAGAGAACAGATTCAAGGTGAGGCAGGCAGTTTTCTTGCCTCATGGTAGGGGGCGCTCATAATCCCAGACATTGGTCTTGTGACTCCACGTCTGCCGAGTAAGAGACAGCGAGCTAGCCATACATTTAAAAAGTCAAGTGCAGCGATAGATTTATTGTTTTCTCCTCTCTTCCGACGTCAACATGGAAAACTATATTTCTACACTTAAACAGTTTTCTAAAGTGGATTTTAAATCAAAGCAGGAAATAATAACTAAAGGAAGACCAACACCGGAGCTGAAAGGTTTGCTTCAAACTACGAGACAGAAGGATACCCGCTCTTCTCAAACGAAAAGAGAAGACAGGCTTTGTGGATGTCTTGCTAGAAACTGCCTTTTCTGCTTTCCTTGCCTCCTTTTCTCAACTTGAGACGAGGATAAACTTGGCTTTGGATGAACTGATATTTTTGTGAAGAACGAGCAGCGCATCGACATCATTTATAAGTAAAGGTAAGACGGCAACAACATTTTCTTTGTGTAGTTTATTAATGAAATATGCGTTTTGTGGGCTACACTTTGTATGTGTAAAGAATGCAAAAAAGCAACAACCCACAATCTACTGTGTTAGATTAGCTAATAGCAGCGGTAGCTATAATGTACCACAGTGATCACTTACTAATAAACGCAAAGTAAAAAAAAAAAACATGAAGCCTAAAACCATACTACTGAAACAGAATGAATGTTCTGTTCTTTGGGTGGGAAATATTTCAGTGTTTTTTTGATGTTGAATCCTAAAACATAAAGTGGCGTTGTTGTCAGTTGTTATGGCAACGAGTCTGCTTGTCGGTTGGCCGACACAGAGCGCGCGAACGAAGTGGTTTTAAGTTGTACTTTGGCTTTTCCCTTTGCAGTGGAGCATAGCACTAAAATAACAATACCTGCATTTCCAAGTTTCATTGAGTTAACGGAATTATTCTACGTGTAAAATAATAGTTTTTCTGCCCTCCAGCGTTGTGCGAAATTTCCGTATGTAAACAATAACATGCAGGAGAGCTGTACTTGTAAATCCGATTCTGATGAAGTCTGTGCCTCGCTATGAACCTCACCGCACGTCACTGTATGAGATGTGTACAATAGGTCCAGTATTTAGGCCTCCTCACTACCAAATATGCCACAGTCACCTGTTAGCTAAACTATAACAAAAATAGAGGTGAGTGAGTGGAAGCAACAGCCACTCGGCCATCAAGTGGCCGGCCATGTAAAGCCAGAGTGAGTCAGTGGATGCTGGGGCACATGGAGCACACAGGTCAGCTGCTACTGTCCTCCTACATCCATGCAGTCTACAGATTAGCTCAAGAATAATTAATAGAGACCTTTTTGGAATGACTTTCATCCAGTTTTTGGTAGAAAGAGAGAAAAAAAGAGAAAATCATGCCAATGGACATTATTGAGTTTGCATACAATTAATTGATTATTGTGACAGAGCTAAGGGGCTTGGCTTAAGTTCACCAGATGAGCACCATGTGTTACTGTCCATTTGTCATTATCGAGGGGAACTGCTCAATATATCATTATATTGTCATAGGTCATATGGCCCAGCCCTGCTCTGTGGGGAACAACAGCTGCAAAGGTTATTATTTGAGCCACAGGCTGACTTTCTGTTTGCAGCTGTTAGTGTTGCATAATCATATAGAATCATATATCACAATAAACCCAAACCATTCTGTGATATTATTTTGGGTCATATGCAGAAACATGTAGATGAATACAGATGTACTCACCCACAACCATCAGAGTGAACTCAAAGCCTCTCTTCACTGATTTCCTGTAAACTTGGTTGGGTAAATTAGCAAAACCCACGTAGCCCTCCAGGTTCTTCTGTTGCTGTAGATTGAATTTACACACACACACATTTAAATTTTTCTCCACACCCAAAAACTACAGTTGACAAAATGATAAGACATTCAAAAATCTCAAGAAGCATTTCATACAGATGACACTTAACTTTGTCCAATTGTTAAATAATGAGTAAAAACCTGCTCTTAGACCAATACAAAGCTGACAATAATGGCAAACTGGGGAAAAAAAGATGCTTTTTAATCATTTGTCACAAACAGAAATGTTTGTTCCTTCCCCAAGCATGATGCTGGTGGCAGCAGCCACCAGCATCATGCACTCTTTTTACTTACTGGGGGTTGTTTGCACTGGACTTTTAACAATGGGTAAAGTTGGATAAATACAAATACATGCCACACTTTTCAATGTTTCTTTACCAAAAGACAACAATAACAAAACACTAAAACCATGTATTCTTTTCCATCCACCATTACATTTGAAAACTTTTACAAAGTAGTTTTGAGGCAGGTGATCTTTGATCTCACTGAAACAAGACTGATGCACTTACAGCTGGTTGGAGAGCAGACGGATGGAGAGCAAGGCAGCAGTGAAGGTGGCAGATCCAGGACACATAAAAACAAGAACAATGGAAATAATTAGGACAACAAATTGTCTTTTATCCTTAATCTCTGTGAGCTCTTATGAATATTTCTACAGAATTTGATGTAGCAAATTTTTTACTTTTTTTTGCACACTAGTTAAACTGACACCATGTTATGACAGTATGAAGGTAAAAGTAATTTTATTTATATAGCATATTTTCAGCAACAAGGCAATACAAAGTGCTTTACAGGATTTAAAATGAAATACAAAGAAAATAAACCAACAGAAAGAGCAAAAGAAGAACAAATAATCTAATGCTGATCTAAAGTATGTAAGCTAGGTGCTCCTGTTCAGGGTTGCTAAGTATCCTCTGGTCTGATTCCATTTCTGGGTTGGGAGAACAGGAGTCTGAAAAATAGTCTAACAATGTTGATCCACAAGTTTCCTCTGGGCTTCTGGTCTCTGCATCTAAATGGTGAGTAACTCTACAGTTTCTGATAAAATAAGCTAAAGAGTGAGTAATCTGGTTCCTTTTCTGGGTTCAAAATGAGTACTCCACAGTTTCTAAATAATTATGATGTAGTATTGGGTTAAGTTCTAAGCAGATAAAGCTCCTCCACTTCCTCCCTGTGGTCCTACTGGGCATTCCTTTGACTTGTTATAGCAGAGACTGGTGAGCAAGATGCTGTGGAACATTGTAGATTAGTTTCTAAATGCAACAAAACTTCATACTACATATGCAAATACGGCACTGTATTTAGAACTACTATATGAATGTAGCTCTAAGGTAAAACATAAAATGTCTTGTTCTGGTATCACAGATATGAAAAGGGTAACATACATTCACACTGAATTAAATGAAGCACTTTGGTTTCTGTGTTCTGGTGTTTCTGCATGACTGAAAGACTTTTAACTCATTTCTAAATTGAAACTCAATCACTTTTAGAACGTACGTCCTGTTCATTGCTCATAGTTTAAACTGACACTGCATGCAAATACCACAGAGAGAAGCACATTTCCACAAAAAATAAGAACGAACACACAGCATATTCTCTTACACCAAACATGACTGAAAAGTTCCGTTTACATTCACAAAGTGTTTGATGAGAAGCCTCCACATCTGCAGCGCAGCAAGCTGCTGTCTTGGTGAATGTCATCCCAAACAGAGAAGCGTGAGCTGACTGTGTTTGTGTCAGCAGCGCTGCACAGCATCAGCAGCTCCCATTGACATGTTAACCAGAGGAACACTTGAGACGTGCTCCTGAGCTAAGATTTTACCACAACAATTAAATCAGCGCAGGAAGGCGTTGAGGCCGTACCAGAAAGCGAGGTGCACTCTGCTGAAGAAGCGGAAACTATGTGGGAGGACAGTCCCGGAAGTCTGAGTCTGCCTGGGTTCAGCTCCAGAAAGCAGTGAGCTGCAGCAGAGGAGAGAGATTCTCTCTCTCTCACACACACACACACACGCACACACACACACACACACACAACCAGCTTCCCACGACCCTGACACAGCTCCGGCATTCCACACATCCTCCTGCTCTGGAGGTTCATCCAAACCTCTAAGCCCATCCAACACACTCTGCTCCAAAGAACCACCCAGAATTCCTCAACTGGATTTTCATCCTAACATGGGAATAAAAACAGGAGATTCTCTAGGAAATGTATTTGATAAATCTCCTACAGCAGACTTCGGATATCCTGAGCCTGTCCTGGGGCAGGAAATGTCCCCAAAGATAGGGCTGGGCAATAAATCAATAAAAATATATGCCACAATACATACAAAGAATATTTAATATATAATATTGACTGAACTCTGATCCAGAAATGCACAGCATTCTGGGGGATGAAGGCAAAAAAAGACTTCAGGTGATCAACCTCTCACTGCCAGCTAAAGGTCAACTAACTCACACACTCTTTGGTTACCTAGCAACAACATGTTGAGTAACTTGCACAGCAGCAGTTTCAGGTTTTACCTCAGAACTGCTTCAAAAATATATTTAAAAAATGGTGTGGAGGGAAAACTGGACAGACAGCAAAGGTCAGACCACCAGTTTGCATTTCAGATATTTAAAATAAAAAAAACTAATCAGTCGCGTTGAGCTTTTCACATGTTGATGTTAGAATGATTGTTTTCGGCTCAGATGCATCCTTTGCTCTGTATGATCAACATTGATCATTAGCTCAATATTGCATTGAGCTAATGATCAATGTAACAGCATTCTATGCCCAGAATCCACCCATCCATCCATTTTCTGTTCACCCTTAAATCCCTTAACGGGGTTGGGAGGGTTGCTGGTTGCCCAGAATCCCATTTCTGCATTCTAGGCAATAAAATATTTATTTTCTTATTAGATGAGGAATTAAATTAATTGTTTATTTGCATTTTCACATATTTCTAATGTTGTATGAAATAAGCCAGTTAAATGGAATAGCCAAATTTTTACTCAAGTTAATCAATTAACCATCAAACTAACCAATAGAATCACTGATTACTAAAATAATTGTAAGTCACAGCTATAAAGAACTCCAGAAATGAAGAGAACATGATCCACACCCCAGCCGGAGTTTAGAGCTAAAATTAGGTAAAGTGTTGTACCTTGTAGAGATCTACAGACCTGTAAAACATGTCACTCGTGTTTGCATACCAAAACCATTTCTTTCATTATTCTGGCCTGATTCATCGAAAAGCTCCAGCACTCCCAGTGTTGTTGTGTCTCAACTGCTGGGTGTTGCAGAATGAACCAGGGTGAGCTTTGCGTAGCTGCTGTCAGCCACAGGTCATCATGCTGAGCTGGATGAGTCTGATCAAACATGTGACCATCAGAAGCTAACACTGCTATGGCCCAGAAACTTATCTGTATAAAACATTTTATACGGATTCTTTGTTTTAATAGAAAAATTGGAGCTAAACACTGCACTAAATTACAATTTAACAAGATTAAAAATATAACAAGTGTAAACAACACTTTGATCTGCTAAGCCTGCATTATATCTGCTGGGTGGAGGAAATCTAATGTAGATGTGAACCATCCTGTTACTGCATGTAGAGACAGAAGAAATGATCTCTGTTGCACAGAGATGTGACTACACCCCAACAACCAGAGCAGACCCGACCCGGCTCGGCGGACCCAGCTCAGCGGTCTCGGCTCTGCGGACCCGGCTCGGCGGACCCGGCTCAGCCACCACCTCCTCTTGGTATTAGCCTGCCGTGTCACCTGATACTCCGTGTGCAGCTGGCAGGAGGCCTGACCTATCCATCTGTACTGTCAGTCCTTCTATACAGTACTCACACACACAGCATGCTGCTTGGATCCAGCTCTGTTTTCCATGATTTAACTGGGTATTTATTCTCCTCTGTGCTATGGCTCAGAACTGCTCCTACTTTTCTTCTCCTAGCAGCATTTTAACTGAATCATTTGATGAATCAATGTCATTGTCTTTAAACAAAAACAGAAACCTTTGTTGCTGTTATTTGAGTAATGCACCTGACATCACAGAGACTTGCCCCAGTGCAGCAGACTGACCTGTTTCCCCACATGGTTTCACACCACACACTCGGTTCTACCTGACAAATTCTACGCTTCACTATCTCTAACCAGCAGGGCGGCTGCACTTGTTAGATGAATGTCTGGTGCTTCTCTAGTGGCACACGTCTGCAAACAAAAGATGTCATGGTTTCTATGTACTGTCTTGCTTCATGGTGGCGGAATTAGCATGTTTAGCAATGTGTAGCTGCTTCACAAAGAAGACATGGATGGTAATAGGTAGATGGGATATTATGCAGAACAAGAAGGAAGCCATCTGATGGACGATGCTTAGTCAACACGGTCGCCTACAAGCAACCATGTTAATACCACAGCAGTATGAACGTTAGAGATAAAGTTGCTAATTGACAAATAATTATAATCAAATGTTTTGTTTTTTTTTGCTCAAAGCAAAACCGACATTCTTGAGGGACTCCTGAACACCACAGTGTAAGTTTTCCTAGTCATTGAATTGGAACTGAACAGAAACCAATGCAATCCATCCAATAGACACTGTCCACCAGGCTGGTCAGCAACACCTGTTCTATTAGGTATGACGTTTTCTCAACACCTAAATGGCAGAGTTGTGTTCATCTGGTTAGTAACATGAAACAATTTCCATCCAACTGTCAAGTACATTTTGAGCCAAGTTATAAAATTTCACAAAAACGGAAAAAAAAAAAAAAAAAAAGCAAATTATTCATGTTTCCTGGCTTGCAGTGACTCAACCAGGCTACACAAAACGTAACTACATTAGATGACGCTATGCATGGCTGAATTAAACAAGTAAATGTTTTCAAAGTCAGAACTTATTCACCGTAGAAGTCTTATCCAGGTAAAATTGAATATATAAGAAAGAAATGCAGGTCATGAACAGGCCTAGTTAAGGTCCTAACTAACCAAATTGAGATGTTGACCTTAGCAGGCATATCATACTTGAGAAGCCTTCAATGCTGCTGAATTAAAACTATTCTGCAAAAACGAATAGACCAAAATTACCCCGCAGTTAAACAAAAAAAGAAAAACTATTTCCAATTCAAAAACACTTGAATTGGAAATCGTGTAAAAGCTTGTACAAGACTGACTTGTACAAGCTTTTACACTTTCACAACAGAGCAAGCAAGAACAAGCCACTTTAAACCTGAAATTTCTAAATACTTAAGTTACCTTCACCTCCTAATAAAAAAAAAAAAAGTTTGATGATCTCAAACAACACAAAAAGCAAAAACTGTAAGGGAGAAAATACTTTATAACAGAATGCTATTCGAGTCTTTAATGGGTGGGCTTGGCCCCCAATGTTTAAGGATCCTAGCACAGCCTCTGGATCAAAGCATTAGACACAGATACCGCTGAGAACAACGCTGCTTCCGCACATTGCTAAACTTACTCCAGTCAGTTTATCCTGACACCTCTTCTCAATTATTAAGTATTTCCAACGAATGGCCACTGTTACAATAAACCAAGACGGAAAATAATACTTCTGAATGGACGGTTCGTGTGAACTCCGATTATTTAAGGTCTAAAAAAGCGGTGACGGAGCTGTTTCTAACATGAAGAGAGCAGCAGGAAACTGTAGTTGCTTCTGACGTGTTGCCAAACAGCGATACATGCCAATCATTTCTACATGTTGCACTAACATGTCTGTTCAGCAGCATTAGGCTGAAGTAACGACAACTATCGTATTCTCCAGCATTTTGTTCAACGAAATTAGGAAACAATTCGCTAAAGAGCCAGACACTTCCAAAAAGTCAGTCTTAAACAAAGCTCCAGGGCAAAAAACGGCTTTCCAAAGCTGAGAAAACTCACCCATTATGCCGCCGTTCACCTCCGCTTCACCAGCCAGGACTTCTGAGCTTGACATTCCCTATGGAAGAAAAAAAAACTTCCAACAACTGACTGAACCAGTATGAGTGGCACGCTCGTACTACGCCAATTGCTCTACGTAAAGGACGTGATTCACACGAGACCGTCAAAGCAAAAATGCATACGCGCTCAAGAAAGTAACAGCGGCAAGATATCGCGAGATTTCTATGGACACAAATATCACTTTAAGAAACCCCACAACTAATATTAGTTCAATAGGATGATAAACATAGCTAAACAAAGGCACTGCAAAACTGGTAAAGTTTGCACAAATGTTTTCATAAGCTTCTGGCTAATCTGGAGGAAACAAAAGAAATCGATTCATCAGCGCCATCTAGTGGCCTTTTCCATTACATACAAGAAACACCATTTTCCCATGTTTCAGGAAGGGAACAGGTACTAATTTTACTTGCTCTTGGGAATCATTTCTTTTCTCGACAAAGTTTTCTCATCTCATAGAATTATTAAATTATTATTATTAAAAAATGTCAGGAAATAAAACACATCTGTGGAAATGATAGAAAAGTTGCTTAATTTAAAGATCTGGAAATTTAAGTAATTAAAATGTAGAAAATAAGGGCTGAAACAATACCAGTGATCACAGGAGCTCTAAGACTTGTGAGAAAAGGACTTGAAAAATTCACCAATGATGCCTGCTTTGGTCATGCAGGCATCATCAGTATCCATAAGATCCAGAAGATTACTCTCCTGGGAACAGCAGACGGTGACATCGCTCCTTCAGGGCTCTCAGCTTGAAAGGATATAAAAAGAAACAGCATATAAAAGAAATAGTTAAAATAACAACAACAAATCTCTCAGTAGATTTATTTGAAAGTAACCAAACATTTATACCATTTAATGAAATATACATATATACTATAAATCAAAATCAAATCAAATTTTATTTGTATAGCACATTTCAGCAGCAGGGCATTTCAAAGTGCTTTACATCATAACAAACACAAAAACACAGAGTCAAGCAACATGGAATCAACCAAAAACATTACATTATGTCAAGTGCCACTGTTAAATTCATAATTGATAACGTTTCAAATGTAACTCTGAACAGGTGGGTTTTTAGTCGAGATTTAAAGGCACTCAGTGTTTCAGCTGTTT